>PVJA010037846.1:0-20111 GCA_004027025.1 Myocastor coypus | reverse complement strand
TTCCTTTCTCCTCCTCTCTCCTCCTCTTCCTTTCTCCTCCTCTCTCCTCCTCCTCCTTCTTCTCCCCCTACTTCTCCTCCCTCTCCTCCTCCTCCTCCATCCCCCTCTCTCCTCTCCCCCCACCTCTTGCCCTCTGTCTGCCCAGGAGCCGTGAGGTGGGCAGTCTTCCCACACCACACCCTCCCACCACACTGCTTTTCCCATGGAGCCAGGCAGCCATGGACTGAGACCTCTGCAGCCCTGAGCCTAAACAAGCCTTCACTCCCTTCAGCTGTGTGTCAGTTATTCTGTCCCCAGGCAGAAGCACAACTAAACAGACCTGCGCTCTCTCCTCACCTCCCAGGCTTCTTTTCCAACCCACTCGCAGCAGCTTCTACAGGCTGCAGCCAGACACAGGGAAGCAGGACCGCCCAAGAACGCCTCCCTCCTCAGCAGCCCCAGCAGCATGGGACAGCACAGCTCTGGCCCCGAAGCAGCCACTGCCTGGGGGCTCTGACCACCCCACTGTCTCACCCTGTGCCCTGCCTCCCCTCTACTCAGATGCAGACACCGCCTCTTCCCTGTTGTCCCCCCAGCCAAGGCTGAGATAGATTTCCTCTGTGGTCACAGCAGTTGGATTATTTCAATGTCCTCTTTCTGATCTCTACCTTCTGAGCCCCTAGAGCCAATCTCTTACACTAAATCCCCTCCGTCTGACACAGCTACAGAGGCTATCCACCTTTCCTGCTGTTATGTGGGTACCTAGTCAGTGTGATGGGTGTCTATATTTAAATATGAATGCATTCTTACAAAATCCAGAGGCCTTGCTGTTGTGTTTTTAATTTACATAAATGCTACATCTCATTATATTTTCTTTTTTCTCGGGAAATAATTTTATCAAGCTCTCCTTGTGTCGGCGTAACATTTCCAGTTTCCGGTTGCTGATGATTTGCACTATTGCAGAGGAGGCCTCCTCCCCTTCCAGCTCCCCCTGAGGAAGGTCCCGGATCTGCGCCAACTCCCTGAGCCATAAGGAACAGAACTGCGATTGCTGGGAGTGTTTCTGTGGCACCCCCTGTGGTCAGAGGTCACGCACTTTCATGAAGTACATGTAATACATTGAACTTGCTCTAGGGTGTGACCGGTCCCACAAGGTTCCAGGGTTCCTTTTCCTTATAGTTCTTTTTGTGGCTACTAGTGTCCTCATTTTTTGCCAATTTAATGAGTGCAAATACTCTCCTTGCATTTGGGGGATTATTACTTAGGTTGGCATCTTTCCGTGTCCTTATTAATTGAAAATTAATTTGCCTGCAGTTTGCCTGCTCGGAGGCTTTGGCTTTGTTCTGTGAGTTGTCTCCTTTTGCTTGTTGGTCTCCAGAAATTCACTGTTGGCTCCGTCTCACCCATGTAGGCACGGAGCCCCTTTCCTCTCCATCGTCGACCTCCCGTAGCACCCACCTAATATGTCCTTTGTGGATCACAAATGTTAATGCTGCGGTCCCCTCCACGGATGTTTTGACCTAACCTTTGTGCCTTTGGACTCTTCTTCCCAGTCTTCCCCTGTCATCTCACACTCACAAACGCATCCTCTTATTTCTTCCTCCCTGGTTGCTTCCATGTTGCTCTTCGGAGTGGCCCCCATTTCCAGCACCTCCTGATCTCTGTCCCTTTCATACGCAAACGACTCTCCTCTTTGAGATAGAATTAAACTTTTTTTTTTTTTTTTTTTTCTTTTGTCTTTTTGAGACAGGGTCTCACTATGCAGCTCAGGCTGGCCTTGAGCTCACTTTGGTAGCCCAGGCTGGTCTCAAACTCGCACCGATCATCCGGCCTCAGCCTCCCGAGTGCTGGGATTACAGGCATGTGCTACCATGCCCAGCTCGAATTAAACTGTCTTGATTGATAAATTCATGACTTAAATGTGGGAAGTGAGGTTGGACCAGGACTCTTAAAAAAAGAAAGCAGGCGATCGCTCCAGGCTCCTGGATCAAGTTCCCCACACTGAGGCCCAGACTCCTGCCAAGAATACCTGCTCTTTGGCCCCCTTTCCCAAAGCCCTCCCTTCACACACGCCACCTCCACAGAACGTCCTGGGGCCCCTTCCTCCTCCCACCACCTTCCTTCCTCTTTTCTGAGCTGCTCACAGGAACCTCTCTGGACCCAGGCCTCCCCACCCCGCAGGGTTTCAGAAACCCCGAAGTCTACCCTGGGCCATAAAGGTCCTTGGCTCCTCGTGCTGAGGGTGTGTGTGTTCGTATGTGTGTTCCACAGGGTCATAAAACTCTCCAGCTTTGCACAGTTCACAAACTCTCTTCCCACTCTCACTTGAGAATCCAGTAAGGCTGGCAGAACAGCCATTAGCAACAAGGATAGGGAGGCCCAGAAGTCTCTGAGCAGCTTAACGTAGAGGCAGTTTGCTCAAGGTCATGCTGCCACACTCAGGCAGAGCTCTTCTGGCCCCGTCCTCACCCCCTGTCCCCTCATTCCCAGCGTGGCAAGGGGTCTGTCTGCACAATGGCATAGCTTGTTCCTCAGGGCAAGGTTTGAACCTGGTCCAGATGAACTGCAGGCACTGAGGCCATGCCCTTGGACCTTGGTCTTGAGCTCGTGCCACTTAGCCTGGGGCCCTTTGCTCTGCCTAGCCAGAAGACCACGCCCTCTCCCAACACCAGGAGCCTCCTGTGTCATAGCCAGGCTCACATTTGTGATGAGATGACCATGAGTGTCCTTAGCATTCAGTGGCTGCTCCCCACAGGACTGGCGGGCGGGGCTCAGGACTGCGTTCCGAGGGTCAAGCTCAGCAAGCGTACACACTTGCTCGGTGTTTCCTGTACCTTCTCAGCCACAGCCCAGATCTCTGCTGAGTGAACTGAGCACTGCGTGCTAACGACACTACCACGCCCCCAGCACCCCTACACAGGGCAGACCTTTGGGGTCAGGCCTTTGGGGTCAGCATGAGGGACAGGCGCTCCCTGCAGTCCAGGATCAGCCCCCTCCCTGTTTCTTCCCTATCTCTGCCTGTTTGGCCTCTTGCAGCTCTGTGTCCCAGGAAGCTTGCGGCCAAGACCTCCCACACACGGGTCCTCCTCTGTGGCTCCTTCTAGGACCCAGCCTCATCGTGGTCTGCGCATAACAGGCTCTCAATAGAGTCGACGAACAACAAGCTCTTTATTCCTCTTGAGAAGCTGATTTTTAATCTGCCTCGTAGATGCTAATGGAAAACATGACGGATTGGTAAGTAGGAAAAAAACGCTTCCCCTTCCAGTAATGTGCTCAGCCCTGCCTGTGCTCAGAAATGTCAGCCGTCAAAGAACAGCAACCCACACTGGTAAACAGTTCCTTAGACGATGACTGGGCAACCGTAACCCTAAGTGCCTCATAGAACCTGTTACGGGGGTTCTCGGGTACGGTAGGCTCCTTCTAGAAATTCTTTCCATGTTCTTGTAGCCCTTAAACGAGAATTAGACAAGAAACATGAGAAAGGTAGCGAGGTTTTACATATATTAAAGGCAGATAAAGGAGTACACTGTGCAAAGTGAGAGCAGGCCACTGAAAGAGCTTGCCTAGGCCACAAGATCAGGGGTGGCCTGGCCTCAGATCTAGACATCCGCTCACAAACCTGAAGATAGCACTTTCTGAGTGGATCGAGGCATGGAGCTTGGGAACTGCTCTGCGCATGCGTCCTGGATCCCTGTCAATCACTGTGATTGACAAGTCTCACCCACTGACCCAGCCAGCTGGCCACTCCCTAATGTCCTGCTCATACCCAATCAAGAAATCACACTCAACACACACACACACACACACACACTGAACTGATTTGCTATGGCCGTTCTATGGTCTTAGACACAGATTCTAGAGTCAGAAAGAACAGGTTGAAATTTCTTTTTTTTTTTTTTTTTGCCTTTTTGAGACAGGGTCTCACTATGCAGTTCAGGCTGGCCTTGAGCTCACTTTTGTAGCCCAGGCTGGTCTCGAACTCACATCGATCCTCCTGCCTCAGCCTCCCGAGTGCTGGGATTACAGGCGTGCGCCACCACGCCCGGCAGGTTGAAATTTCATTACTAATTTTCCCTAAGGAATTCATTTGGGGTGAGCAACTTCTCTGGACTTGATTTTTCCCCTATCATGAGATAATAATACCTCATAAGGTTGTTGCAAAGCTTCAAGGAGATAAACAGCTCTCTCCGTGGAGGAAGGGGAAGAAGAGGAGGAGCTGTTATTGGCTGCTGCTGACATTTTAAAAGCTGCGAATGTAGCTGTTGGGCTGATGCAGAATGAAGATGCTGGGAAAGAGAGCTTAGGAGCGGTAAGCTCAGAGCTAGGTGTGGGGAGGATGTGGAGAAAATAGCTTGAAGCGAGACAAGAAAGGCGTTTGGGTAGTGGACTAGGGCCTGTGTGGTATGGGAGGATGGACCAGCCCTGGCCCCGGCTGCTGACTCCACTAAGAGTCCCAGGGGGCAGTCTTGTATTTCCTCAGGATCGTCCACATTCACTTGCTTTCTTGTTCTGTTTTTTTAAACCTTCTGCTGTAGAGGCCCACTGTGCGCTGCGGGGAATGCCAGGCCGATTCATGGAAACGTTCAGCCCTCTCCTGTCCTGCTTGGGGGCAGTGGAAGGAGCCTTAATTAGTGAGTGACACCAATCACTCATCCCTAGAGTTCACACTCTAGGCCATCTGTCCTGTATTGGCCCTGTGTTCAGTCTCTCTTTCCTGGGAAAGGACAATGTCTGAGGACTTACTCTTCAGAGTGTGGTCCTCAGTGCTGCACCACGGGGCCCCCTGGGGCTTGTCTGAGGGTCTGACACCAGGGCTCTTACTACTCACGACTGCGTCTGGGTCAGAGTCGCTGAGCGTGAGACCCAAAACTGGGAATTTTTTTTTTGGTCTTTTTGAGACAGGGTCTTGCTATGCAGTTGAGGCTGGCCTTGAGCTCCTTTTGTAGTCCAGGCTGGTCTCGAACTCACACTGATCCTCCTGCCTCAGCCTCCCGAGTGCTGGGCAAAACGGGGAATTTGAGCAAGCTCTGCATGTGCTTCTTAGGTGCACTGAACTTTGGGAAGTGCTGAGCTTAGGCACGGTTTAGGCACTCCCCCGCCCCCATCCCTGCCTTCACCTGTGGCTATCCATGCAGCATGGTTAAGGGTCTATGCATTAGAACAGGAAGTTCTCTCTGAACCAATTGCCAAAGCTTTTGTTTCCAAGCATAGATTTTCCGACAGTCCTCACATGGACCAGTCAGGCATTGTTATAACAAAGGGAGATTTAGAACCGTAGCTCTTTTGGGGCCGGGGAGATAGCACTGTGGCATAAGTGCCTGCCTGGCAAGTGCAAGGTCATGAGTGCAAACCCTGGTCCCACCAAAAAAAAAAAGAAATGTAGCTCTTTGAACTGACCAGTCATACCTATGTCGTATAACTGAAATCTATGGTGTGTGTTTATATTGTATAACCTCTATGACAGTAGAACACACAGACCCACGAGTCCCCCCGGAGCTCTCCCCTCACTTCAAGAACACTTATGATTTTCTGTGCTTCCCAAAGCTGCTCTGGAGCCCTCTCACGAGTGTCTGCAACTATGCTGCTGTGGCTGCCTTCATGTCCTGAATCAATTAGAAAAAGTTTCTTCTGAGGGTCATTTTAACTTTGAGAATTAGAAATGGCACCATGCCGGATCTGTTGACTAAGGTGGGTAAGGACACAGGGTCGCATTTTCCCAAGACTTCCTGTTCATTGGGTGGCACTCAGCAGCAGTACTCCTATTTTCATCCCATGCTATGAAGACACTCATGAAAGAGGAGTCTGGAACTGCTGCAGAAAGCGGCAAGCGTGACAGGATAAGCGTGTCGGACGTGAAGGGGAGGATTCTGGGAGGGGTGCCCAGCACTGTGTCTTTTCCTGGAACAAATTTTTCTGCTGTAAACATTCACTGTGTTGCCAGTCATGGCAGCGCATGCCTGTAATCCTAGCACTTGGGAGGCTGAGGCAGGAGGATCGGTATGAGTTCGACACCAGCCTGGGCTACAAAAGTGAGCTCAAAGTCAGTCTGAACTGCATAACAAGACCCAGTCTCAAAAAGACAAAAAAAAAAAAAAAAAAAAAATCACTGTGTTTTTTGATCACCACTTATGTTTGATTATAGGCAAGGGGAACAGAGTATCAGTATCTTAAGCACAAAAGGAATCTGTGAGAAGAAAGAGACCTAAGGGCTGGCAGTATAGCTCAGCAGATTAAGCACTTGTTTAGGGAAGCACAGGGGCCAGGGTTCGGTTCCTGGCTCTGCCTGCCACACCAGCCCCATGCGCTGAGCCAGTGATGGAGACCGGGTGTAGTGGCACTTGCCTGCAATCCTAGCACTTGGGAGGTACAAGCAGGAGGATCACTATGAGTCAGTAGTGAGAGCCTGTACAATAAAAAAACAAGAAAAAAGAAAAAGAAACACACACACACACACGAAGAGATCTAAAAGAATCAGTCCCAGAAGGACCAGAAGTGACAGCAGGACCTGGATACAGAATAAGCAGTCTGGGGTCTGTGGGGATGTGTGGACTTCCACAGCTTTCCAGACAGGCACTTGCCTACCCAAGGTGCAGATATACTCAGGGCAGAGAATCAGACTGGTCTCATGCCCAGCTCTGCCAAGGGCAAAGCAGCACACCCTGAGGAGCTGTTTAGAGCCTCCCTGTCTGTCCATGGAGGACACCAGTGGCTGGAGCCACCAGGCAGCTGAGGAGCAGATGCTCCTGTCCCCAACCCCCCACCAGAGATGCCACATCCAGGGCATCTGGACCTCAGCAAGAGACACACACATGCATGGCTGCGGAGAGTTGAAAGGCAATGGGAAAGTTTTCTCAGGCAGCTGGGGGAGTTCAAAAGCTCGGGGGGAAGTAGAGGGCGTGGTGGGTGTCCTTGGGAAGGCCACAGAGAATGACCTTAGATGATGACTTCAAGAAGCGCAGCATCTGCAAGCCCATGGGGCAGAGGTGCTGCTGTCCCCAGAAGAGGGAGGGACGTCTAGCTTCAAAGATGGGCAGAGAGCACAGGCACAGTCCATGTCACGTGTCCCACATGTGCCACATGCCCGTGATCTGGTCCCGGGTAGGGGACGAGGGCCTGTCAGCTGCACTCAGACCACGAGTGCTGCCAGTAACACCAAGGATGCATGAGGCGCACAGTGTCAGGATGGGCTTCGGGTCAGGCCCATGCAGAGCTCACCTGTGCAGGGGCTGGCAGACCTCCATGTTGTTAAGAAGAAATATTGAAAGCATTACCTGCAAAGAGGTAACGGAACATCTCAGCAACTGAATCCAACCAAAAGCACAAAAAAACAAACAAAAAAACAAGAGGAGAGCAAAAGATATAGTGTATGAATTTTTAAAATTCTTATCACAGTAAAAGACACGGTGCCAAGAACAGTGGTATAGGTGTTGGAGGTAGTGAGGGAGCACTTGGTGCATTTTGAGGAGGCGGAGGTGATGCGCTTTTTACTATCATAAATATTTTTATTTGAACATTCACCATATGTTTTCCACCCCTTGTTGATCAACCAGTTCCCACAATTCCTGTCCAATAAAAGCGCAGCACCGTGTTTTCACCCACCCTATTCATCACACCTGGCACCGTGCAACTTCTGCTCTTCCCCAAAGCCACAAAGGCTATGAAAGGACAGTGCTTTGAGTTGATTCAGGGCATCAAGGCAACCAAGCCAGCACACTGAAGACACTCATGAAAGAGGAAGTCCAGAACTGCTTCAGAAAGTACCAAGAATGATGGAATAAGCATGTCTGCATTAAGGAAGGGGGTTAGTGTCAATGTATCTTTTACTGTAATAACTTTTTTTTTTCAAAAAGACAAGAGTGACATGTATTCCAAACATAATTTTAGCGTTACATTGTGCTATAATCAATATGCTGAACCCCTTGAAGGTTCTTAAGACCAATATCTGATTCATCCTTGTAATAACTTTTTTAAGCATGTAAACATTCACCACAGGGTTGGATCACACCTTGTGGGTTAATGTGGACACATGCACAGTATTTCATGAGCATGGAGTGAAACACTTCGCAGTGCTGGCCAAGCACCTGCAAGGAGGCGCAGGGGCTGGGGGTATCCCTGGGCCTGCCACACTGGCCCTGCCACAGGGCATGCTGAGACAGCACTTGATACTGGGGATGGTGGCGCATGTCTGTAACCCCAGCTCTTGGGAGACTGTAGACAGTCAGCTTACTGCGAGTACAATCTAGTAGTGAGACCCTGAACACCCTCTAGACCCAACCCTAAAATATGAGAGAGAGAGAGAGAGATACTTTGCAAAGAAAAGTTTAGGTGACTTGCTCAAGGATACCCCACTAATGTAGGGCAAAGGCCGATGCCTGCTTGAACCAGGAAGATTGAACTGCAAAGCCTATTCTAGCAAGTCTTCATTACCAGAAATAAAGCTTGTGAAAATTAGCCTAAGGGCACATTAGTGATTGCTAGGGGTTGGGAAGTGGAGAGGAGAGCAGAGGTAGGATGCAGTGAATGCACACTACATTCATGTATGAAAATATCACACTGAGCCCCATTAATACATGCAACTTAGACATATTAATAAAAAATGAGAAAAAATGAAGCTTTTAGAGTGTTGCATGCATCTATCTACATTTTACAAGTAAATTTAGGAAGAGACAGTTGTGTTTCTCTATGGCATTTGTTCATTATTTTTTCATAGTAGGGACTTAATGCACAGAGTAGACATTTTAAGCAAAGTGCTTTAATGACTAAGTGTTCATAGATATACCCATGGCTAGATACACACAACTCAGTATGCACAACTTGAACTTATTTTTAGCTCACCACACCTAAAGAGAATCTATCAAGAGTTATGGACACTTTTCAACAGTGGCAAAAACAAAACAAAACAAAAAAACTTATTAAAATATAAAAGAAGACTCTGTGAGAGCCAAAGAGCCTGTGAACTGCACCACACTGATTTAAGTGGGGACCCAGGGGCTGTGTAGCACAGTGTATGGCCTTTGCCTAATGTACATGAGGAGCTACATCCCCAGCAGTGCACATATAGAATAAAACGTGTGTGCAGAGACCAAGGTCCAATAGGTCACCTACTGTGACACAATTATTCCTTAGAGCCATCACATCCTGGCATGAAGTTAACAGGATGGAACCTATGAGGTTCCAATTTAATTCCAGGAGTGGGGATAGGGGAGAGAAGCACAACAGAGATCAGGCTTTGGGAAGTTCTTGTGGGGTGGGATGGGGGCTATCAAAAGCACATCCCAAGAAGCCCTATTCCCTTCAGAGGAGACTTCACTGGGTAAAGAGGTAAGATGCTCTCTTGAATTCCCAGAAAGGCCATGCCCCCAAACCCAAAAGGCTAGCACCTCAATTCTATCCTGGAGCAGCCCTAGGAGCCTGACTTTGCATAATGGCTCCACCGCACCAGAATGTCCTGAGACATTTTCCAAACACCTCCTTCCACAGCAGAACCAGACTATTCACATTAGACGTGTAGGGCTGGGAAGTTCCCTCACAGCCGGTGCCCAAGCAGTGTCCTTCTGTCCATTGTCCACACTTATTCATGTCCAGCAGCACTCTGTGTGTCCTTCCCACCACCCCCCAGCCACTTGGACAGAGACAGGTTTGCCTCCCTGCGCCCTGCCTACCATCTCACTTTGCATCTGGTTGGCACTCCACCAACAAACATTTCCACAAAATGCTCAATAATATAAATTCTGACACCAGCTGTGTAATGGATTGGGTGTCTCTTCAGGAAGATTTTCTGGCTTATGCTTTGAGGTGCAGATAAACATCAGGGTTTTTGTTTGTTTGTTGGGTTGGTTGGTTGGGTTTTTTTTTGTAGTACTGATTTTTTAAATTTCATATTAGGATACTGTACAGTGTTCAAAGCTAATGACACCACTTTACATGTTGTTTTTTCCTAATAAGGGTCTACACATGGTGGTTCTCAACCTTTCTAATGCCATGACCTCACATTACAGTTCCTCATGTCGCAGTGACCCCAAACCAAAAAATAATTTTGGTGGCTACTTCAAATTACTAATTCCAATAAATAACATTTCACCATAGCACAGCATTGGTGTAAATATGTATTTTCCGATGGCTTTAGGTGACCCCTGTGTTTTGGTCTTTCGACCCCTGCCAGGCTCGCGACCCACAGGTTAAGAACCGCTAGTCTACAGGATCTCATTACATAGATCAGACCAGTAGCGATCCTCCTGTGCTCAGCCTCCCACAGAGCTGCCATTACAGGTGCGCGCCGCCACACCCAGTCGCAGTCACAGTCTCAGCACATCCCCCCAGGGAGCGGGGCTGGCAAGGCACACCAGGGGTGCAACCGATGAGCTATTTGTCCAGTGTATGTTAGCCTGATGAGCTATTTGGCCAGTGTATGTTTTTTTTGTTTTGTTTTGTTTTGTTTTTTGTCTTTTTGAGACAGGGTCTCGCTATGCAGTTCAGGCTGGCCTTGAGCTCACTTTAGTAGCCCAGGCTGGTCTTGAACTTACACCAATCCTTCTACCTCAGCCTCCCGAGTGCTAGGATTACAGGCATGCGCCACCACACCCGGCTCAATGTACGTGTATTTAAAAAACAATGAAAATGAAGCTGGGCGCGGTGGGTTCTGGGTTCAATCCCTGGTACCACATGCAGTGTGGATCCTGGAACCCTGAGCCCCACATCTAGTCCCAGAACCCGGGGTGGGTGGTGGTGCACACCTGTAGTCCCAGTGCTGCGGAGACTGAGATAGGAAGATCCCTATGACTCTAAGCTGTGTAGCGAGACCTCATGCCAAATAAATGAACAAATAAATAAAAAAAATTTTTTAAAGTATTACAAATAAAGATGCAAAACCAACAGGGAGACAGGGACAGCTTTCCCTGTCACACTGAAATTTGCCATCAATCTACAAGCCACAATAAACTAAAAATCTTCTGTCCTTCACTCCGGTATCATTCGCTTACGTTATACAGCCAGAAAGGTGACTTTCAAAATTTCTCAATTTAATTTTGAAGATTATTTAATTGTCTAGGAAGAAGCCACCATTTTCAGGGGAAACTCTGAAATAGAATTGACCCCTAAATAAATGCACTTTAATTCCCTCCTTCTAAAATGCAAAGGTCAGATTGCCTTCTAAAGTCTGGGTTTTCTTTAGTGAGGAAGATGTGCAAATTAGGATTTAAATGGTAAAGTCAGACCTCCTGTCTGGACTGCGGCCTCTCTGCTTTTTAATAGGCCTCTTTTCCATTTCGTTTGAGATAAAGTGGCCCCAATTATTTTAGAATCCTTTAAAGGAAAAGATATCCATAAATTATGTTCCAGGCCTCCCCTCATTTCCCAGAGAAATTAAATTCTTACTTTAAGTGACTTACACAACACATGCACAGAGCCAGACAAAACTGCTGTCTGTAATGTTACAAAAGACGGACCAGGCAGCACGGAATCTCAGAGGTAAAAAGATAAATAGAGATAGATATAAACACACACCCCACTAGCAAAACTCAATAGCAAGATCAAAGCTAAACTTTCTCCTTCACGGAGTTCTGTTAAGGTTTTTCCCCCCCTCTTCTGCACCATAATCTGAGTCTCAGAAACTTTGGTTCCTATTCAGCCTGAGATCAAACAGCTCACACATCTGCTGGGGTAGGGTTTTTTTTTTTCCTTCTCTTTTTTTTTTTTTTTTTTTTAAGGCATTCAATAATTGGTGGGGTGAGGGGAGGACAGGACATCAACATAAAGACAACAGCAAAATACATCATCGCCCTCCTCCTGCCCGTGCAAATGGGGGTGGGGATGGGAAGGAAAGACGCCAACAACTGACTGCACAAGGTGACCACGGCCCTTTCCAGAGAGTCTTCTCATACCCCCTGCCCAAGTTCTGAATGTGATCCTTTTTCCAAAAAAGTAGAACTTATTTTATTTCCTCTTTTTCCCAGGTGGAAATCCTGGCCTTGATCTGTTTGGAGACTAGGCCGGGAGGACAGGGGCCTGGTCTGGGGGCGCATAGAGCGGACCAAGTCTGCAGGTAGGCTAACGTTTCCGGAGGGGACGTGGGAAGAGGGGACAGGACATGCTGGGTGAGGACAAGGCCATGAGGAAATCTTCCTGGACGAGGGAGCGTTCCAACAGAGCCTCCAAGGATGTGGGGTTTTGTTAGAGAAGTAGCTGAGCATTTCCCGATGACAGACCAGCGGGAGGTAAGCGGTGCTGAGAAAACACAGGCGTGCGCAGAGCCCAGGTAACTCGGGCCCGGGAGCCGTGACTCCGATGCAGCACAGAGACCAGCGCAAAGCCTGGCCCTGGGACCGAGGGTCACGATGTTGGGTGTGCTTCTTCTCCACTTCATTTTCCTGTCCCCACCGAGCCCTGAAGAACACCCTTCTGCTTCCCAGCAGGGTGACTCAACAGCATGCTAATGTCCTTGGTTAGAAGGGGTGCCTGGTAAGAAAAGTCCCCTCCAACGAAGAACACGTCCCAGTGACCCCCGAAGAACCGAGCCTGGAGGAGCCCTGGGAGCCCGGATTTCTTCATGCCTCCTTCTTTCTCTGTGTATAGCGCAACTTCTCCGAGACCCATGAGCCCTGCCACTGCAGGGACGCATTTTGGTCTTGGACCCTCTTGCTGTCATCCCAGAGCCAGCCATTATTTAGCTAAGTTAGGAAATGTTAAGCTCCTGTAACAAATAGCACCACCACCAAGTGCAGGGGCTGTAATACGCTCAAAGTTCAGTTCTTACCAAGGCAAAGTCAGTGCAGGTCAAGAGCTTTGAGGGAGACTCTCCACATGCACTTTAGGGACCAGGGCTGCTTCGTCTCCCTCTGACCCACAGTGGGACCTCAGGAAAATCACTTCCACCTGTGGATTTGGAATTCTTCATTCTCAAGGTGAGGCTGGTCATTCGTATGCACCTACCTTAGGGGGCTGTTGTGGTTCTCAAGTGCTTAAGAAACAATAACTATAATCATGAAAGCCATGAACATGTATTAACTTTTTTTTTTTACCACCCAAAGACACTGTGCTGTGTGTTTTACGAGCATTGTTTTATTTACTCCTCGTAGCCACATAGTCACAAGGCTCTACCAGAATGATTAGAATCGTGAAATAGAGTGTTTCTGCATTCACATGAGAAATGTAATCGTAAAGGGATATCCCTGAATGTATCAAGGGCACTGACCCCTTGAGCCCTGCTCTTGCTATTCTCTGTTTCAGGAATGTTCTGCCCCAGGTGTGAGCTTCAGCCCTGCTTTCATTCCTGTACCCATTTCCTGTCGCCTTTGGTAGTGGAGCTTGACATCAGGCCCTCTGCCCTGAGCTACAACTTTAGCCCTTCACTGTATTTTGCTTTGAGACAGCATCTCATTAAGTCACAAAGTCGCCCAGGTTGGGCTTGAACTCAAGATTCTCCTGCCTCAGCTTCCCAGAGTTGGGTTTACAGACCTGTGCCACCTGGTGTGACTCTTTGTCCTGCCCTATTTTTAAAATCATTATATCATCTTAACCATACTGTAAATGTATACACGTTGTGCCTCTGTGTTGATGTCGTCAGATTCCTGTAGTATACAGCATGCCTGTCCACGACATCTGGGCCTGTGTCGTTCACAGCTGTGCCAAACAGGTGCAGACATTCCTTGGCTCTTATTTCTACTGATCCGGTATTTCCATGGTATGAGATAGAGAACTGACCTGGAGACAACTTGGGTGCAAAAGAAGATACGCAGGCTATTTTACATAAGCACTTGAGCACTAAAGGACTCTGGTCGCATCCTGGAAATAATGCCCCGCAGGTGCCGAGGGACACTTGTATTTATTCACTATCTGCCTCCCTCCCCTTGATCTGGACACTTGGAAAGCGGAGCTTTTGCTTCCATCCGTCACTGGCGCAGTCTAGCGCCCGCAGTTGAGCTCGGTACAAGGGAGGCACTTGCATCGGTGTGACCCAACCTTCACTCTGAGAACCGGAGTGGGAGAAGCTCCCACAGGACTCCTCCTAGTCTGTGGAGGGGCTGCATCAAAACCACAGCTGCAATGTAGAGAGAGCTCTGAGTGGGAAGACGCTGGCACCATGACATCTCCGGGTGGAGAAACCTCCCAGCTGTGACACATCAGCTCGCTCCCGGTGAAAGGTGAGGAGGGCACAGGCTCCCTCTCAGCCGGTTCCCGGGCGTCTGGGCTGCCTGGACCGCCTGAATCAAGTTATCGTATCAAGCCTGGGTCTCCTGGATGCTGTCACTGCTCAATGAGAAAAAGATTGTGGACAAATTTCTAGCAGCAGGAAGTTGGTGCTCTCCTGCGAGGCGGCCTGAAAAGCACCTGCAGCATTAGCAGCCGTCCTCCCCCTCCTGCCGGGAGCCCGCTAGAGTGGCTGGCTGGGGTTCTCTGCACTAATGTTCCCCGTCCTCCTGCCCCCTAGAAGTCCTGGTGCCAGTCCTGCCCTGGCACCAGGACTTCACCCCCCAGTGACTAAGCCCACGTGCAGCGGGGGACAGCCCCCCTCATGGGTGGTGCTGAGTCGCTGAGCTCAAAAAACGGGGCTCTACCTAGAAATCAGTCAGCACCTCTATACTGTCTCCAAGCTGAGGGACACCAGAGAGCCAGGAAAAGTTGCTTTCACTTGAAGGAGCCCTAGTTGGAGGGCAGGGCTACACGGGGCCGCGCTGTGTTTCCTAGTTGTTTTCACTTTGGAGCAAGAACTGTGAGAGAGTAACAAACCACACTTGTTCTCCCTTCACCAGAAAGGAGATTTTCCCCCCAAGGAGAGAGAGTTTTGCTGTGGAAAAAGGAGCTGAGCAGATAAAGATACTGGCAGAGCTTAATGCCACGAATCTGATTAATTTACCTTGTGACACTCTCAACAAAAAAGTTAAGGGTCAGAGTCTTGCCTGTGAACTGACCTTTCACCTATAGCCACTGTGGTCACAATGGGGTCCTGGACGCCTTTCACCGCTACCTGCTGCTCTCCACAATGAGATTGGACACAGTTCTCAACATGATGGAGAACACCTCTGGAGCCCACGGCCTTTCTTTCTGTCTGCAGAGTGGAAAGCCCCAAGCCGGCGCTCCTTCACCATCCACTGCTGAAACAGGACTGGACAAGAGACCAGACCTCTGGGACAGAGAGACAGGAGACCCACACAGAACCCTCGGTGCCATCCATCCAGGAACATACAGTCTACAACCATGGGCAAGTCCTGGTCTTCATCATAAAGGAACACGGGAGGCCACGTCACCCTCTCAGACAGAATATAATTTGCGCGCAGTGTATAGCAGGCTCTCCATGCCCGCTCACAGAGGAATAATCTATGACTGAGTGATCTGTGAATGGTCTAGCCAAGGCAAGAAACTACAAACGGCAGAGCCTGGCACCCCCAGGCTGGGAGGCTCAGAGAATGAGGGCCACATCCACTCCTTCACGCGCACCATGGCATCAAAAGGGTAGGGGATGGGGTGGCCCTGTCTCTGTTGCTTACGTGGAAGTTATAAAGAAACAAAAGCCATCTGAGAAGCAGTAGCACTTCAGTACCCTGCTAGCTCGTTCCAAGATCCCAGTCGCTGTAACTCTGCGCACACACCGCCCTGTGCAGGACGCTTCTAGAGATTGCCCCTCCCAGCATGGTGCCAACCCTGGCAGGGCTCTGTTTTGCATTTCATCTCAGTCTTCATAGAAGCAACGGCTAGAGGGAAACATCTGGCTGCAGGGCACAATGGAGCAGAACCAGACCCTCAGTGAACTGCCACCAAGAGCTGTTTATCCATGGAATTAGTCTTTTGTTCAACATGGAATTAGTCTTTTGTTCAACATGTTTCGCGGTGGTCATGTGCTGCGTTTTTAAATTCACTTTTCTCCCCGTCCCTGCTAAGGCTCTTGGGTTCTGCTGAGTCACTGCTTCCTGCACCTGGCAGAGGCAGTCCCGAGCAGCTGGCAGCCACACAGCTGGCAAACTCACCCTCATGCGATAAGCCCAGCTCTCCGTAGGCTTAGGAGATGGGCCCAGGTGGGCACCCAGTGAACTTGTACCTAGACAGGGAGCTCTGTGTGCTCCCCTTACTACACTCTGAAGTGGCTGGAAGTGTGGAGGAAATTTATTGCCGCTAGAGGGTCCGGAGTGGAGACACCAGGAACCTCTCAGGCCAAGAAAATAGGAAAGGAAGGAAGGACCAAAGGAAGAAAAGAAAGAGGAACAGAGCGGGGACATTTACCAGAGCCCACGTGGAAAATTAGCCTTAGCTCCGTTCCACTGGGCATGGTTGGTCTCCCCAGCTAATGATCACAGTCTGTCTGTCTGTCTCTCTGTCTCTCTGTCTATTATCTATTTATCCATCATCTATTATCTATCTATCCCTCATCTATGTATCTATCATCTATTATCCATCCATCTATCATGTATCCATCTATTTATCATCTATTCATCTGTCTATGGATCTACCATCTGTCCATCCATCTATCTCTATAGCTTCACTATCATCTATCTCTCTGTCATCTACCTTGTGGTATTGGGGATGGAATCAGGAACTTTTTTAAATTTTTTATTTTGAGACAGGGTCTTCTCGGCCACAGAGTTGGCCAGGCTCAGCTTGAACTCACGACCCTCCCACTTCAGCCTCTCTTGATGCCCAGATTACAGGCATGTGCCACCACAGTCAGAGTCAGCTTCAGAGTCCCTTCCAAAAGTTTCTCGTGGCCAGGCAGCCTCTCCCCTGTGGCTCAGTTCTCAGAAGGAGCCATAAATACTTGTGTCTCAGTCTCCAGGGGCCTCTTTGGGATCCTCTCAAGCTGACATGGCTATCTTGTTCTGATGTACATGGAAGCCCAAGATTGAAATCAGACCAAGGTTTGATGGCTTGCACTGAAGGAGAAGACGGAGGCGGCCGGAAGCCCCATTCTTGAGACATTTCTCCCACCTGCCAGCTGCCCTCAGCTGGGCCCCCGAGGGCACTGAGGTGGAAGCCAGCTGGTCCTTTCCAAGACCCGGGTGTTTTCCCTCCCAGTCTGTGCAAGCTGCGTGCCTGCACACCCCCACTTCCTGTTCTGCAGAAGAGAAACCCCTGCCGCCGTCAGAGGAGGAACAGAAGGAAGCCAGCCTCGGGCTGCCGATGCTCCCCACCCGGGCACACGTGGCCCAGCACAGCGCTGGCCCCAGAGTCACACAACGCAGCTTCATCTGGGTGCCATATGTCTGCTGTCTCAGAGATTTCATTTTATGTTGAAAATATAAACACCGTCATAAGGGAAAAGCTGAATCCATTTAGCCATTCAGTGCTTATTAAAGAGTTTACTTGTGACTTATAGGTTTTTTTTTTTTTTTAAGAAGGAATGCAAAAGAGAATAACAAAACAAAATAATAGATCACATATTTTCTGAGCAGCATATTGTGGCCTGATGCCCATATTAGACCCAACTTAAATAGGATGGTCTTGACATGGTGAAAGGCAGATCTTAGCAGAGAAATCAGCGAGGGAACGTGATAGAATTTAAATAGATGAATAATGTGGGCAAAAGAAGTTCCCTGGCTCTCAGAAAACATCATTTTGAAAGATCATCCCGGCTTACAACTTAATACCAGATGTTGGCATCTGGAGAGATGCTGATTTGACAGTTGGGCAGGGAACAAGAAGAAAGCCCAGGGGGTAGTGTAAGAAAAGAAAAAGGACCCGCAGCCGCGGCCCCGGGAAGCAGGCCCGGAATGCCAGAAAGCCAGAGAGGATCACTCAGGACTCGGGTGACAGAGAGGGCAGAGTGGGCCAGGGAGGCTCCGGAAGGGGCAGGAGGGTGAGGGCGGCGAGGCTCTTTGGCAGCTCCCGGGGGGCAGTCGGTGGTGAGGGGAAGCAGGCCAGGGCGGACTACTGGCGCTGTGATGCGGCGGCGGGGCCGAGAGGAAACGGCTCTCCCACCCCGCTATTACAGCAGCTGTGGCCGGCGCATCCTGACAGCTGGGCGCTGGCAGAGAGCGCAGGAAGCTGACAGAGCCCAGTCAGGGGCAGCGGCGGGAGCAGAAGGTTTCCCAAGCCCTGGATTCAGGATGCAGCCCTGTAAAGTCACTCCGGGGGCTGTGGGCGCTCATCCGCTTCTAGCTGCAAGCAGCCCCGAGTCAGGCCTCCCTGCCGGAGGCCAGAAAGTCCCTGCACAGTATGTCTCCCAGGCGCAGCTTACATGCCAAGAAACAGTCAGATGTGAAGCACGTGTCTGGGTTTGACCACGGGTACACGCGCCTGCCCCACACCCCAATCGGGAACAGAACATTGCTGCCACCCCAGAGCTGTGCTCTAGCTCCTTCCTGGCCAGTGTCCCTCTGGACTCCCAAACACAGCACATCCGCTGACCCAACACTGTCCCCAGGTCAGAGTGGCCATTCGAGAGCTTTGTAGAAGTGCCAACAGGCAGTGCATCCTCTTTTTGTCCAGCTTCTTTCCTTATTGTTGTAGAAATCCTTGAATGTCACTCGTTCCTCTTCTTTGCTTCCTAAGTATTCTTTCTTTCTTAATTTATGTATTTGGTACAGAGTCTCACTACACACCTCGTACTCGTAGTGATCTTCCTGTTTTCAGCCTCCTCAGCACCGGGATTACAGGTGTGCACCACCATACTCGGACTTGGTAGCCAGCTCAGCACACCTGAGGGCAGGGCTGGCATGGCATGTGGTGCCAGGGATCCCACCCTGGTCCCCATGTTTGCCTAGGCAGGCCTAGGTATTATTTCATGGACATACTATCATAGGTTTTCATGCATTCGGTTATCTGTCATTGGACAGCCAAGATGTATCCAGATTTTAGCCATTTGGAAAGAATTTGCTTCAATATTTCTGGGTGATCTGTTATGAAGATATGTGATTTCATTTCTGTAGGGCATATATATAAATGGACTGGCTGAGCCTCAGGACAGGGGAATGTTACAGGGTTTTCAGAACTAGCCAAGCAGCTTTCCAATGTGGCTACTTAAATATCCACATGTGAAGTCCAAATCGGTGCCTCGGGAGCAACAACCCTCTTGTCACCACGAGCAGGTGGAGAGCACAGCATAGCGGTCGCTTCAGGATCGGGACATCCAAGACACATTTCTGCTCATACGTCTGGCCCTGCTTCCCCATTGGTCAAGTGAAGAGTTTGAATAAATGATGTCTAAACATGTGTTGAACTCTACTATCACAGGACGAATCTCCCACTCCATCACTGTTTAGGAAAAGAGAATAGAAAACAAGGCGGCGCGTGTCTATAATCTCAGCATTCCAGGAAGTTGAAGCAGGAGGATCCAAAGTTTGAGCTCAGCCTGGGGAACTTGGTGATCTATGGAGATCTTGTCTCAAAAGAAGAAATAAAAAAGGAGCTGGGAAAAAGGAGAATAACCTTGAGTCATTTCTAGCTAAATGTTGTGGTGTCTAGTTGTCCCTCCAAGCCTCATGCAGTTATGAGGCAGACTTCTAGACTTTATGATTAATTCATGACCTAGTGCTGGGATTATGGGTGTGAGTGGCACAACTGGCCCGGAGTGTATAGGCTGAATGCAGCAGAAGGGAGACAGACCTGCTCTCTGCGGCCGTCATAGCCGCTGCGCCTCCCTTTTGCTCTTGCTGTTCAGCTATTTCCCACCACCATGAACTGCCGCCCTCTGCCATGTGCCACTCTGCCTTGGAGCCAGCTGTGTAGGGACTGAAACCTCCACAAACTGTGAGCTAAATAAACCTTTCCTTCCTTAATTCTGGGTGTCAGGTATTTGTCCCAGCAATCAGAGAGAAGTAACCAAGACAAAGATGCTCTTTGAAACCATATTTTTTTCTTTTTAATTTATTTTATTTTTTTTCTTGTTTCAGAACTTTTGTTTGTTTATTTATTTATTTTTATGGCTAGCTCAGCCTGCCCTAAGTGCAGGGCTGGTGCAACATGTGGTGCCAGGGATCGAACTGAGGTCCCTGCAGCTGCCTAAGCTTTCCTAAGCAGGAGCTTTAGACCACTGAGCCATCCTGCTGGGCCCCTGAAACCATATTCTTAAGTGAGATAAACTGGACACATGTGTGTAAATATCACACCATGTCTCTAGTATGCAAAACCAAAAGTACAGATAAAGACCAAGGTGCACTATGGGTATTTTGATTTTTTTTTTTTTTTTTTTTTTTTTTTTTTTTTTT
>PVJA010037845.1:0-20202 GCA_004027025.1 Myocastor coypus | reverse complement strand
GAGAGTTAGCAGACTCACGTCAAAATGAATATGGATTTCAAGTGAAGATAAGACTGTAGGGAAGGGCCTGGCGGGATGGCTCAGTGGTCTAAAGCGCCTGCTTGGGAAAGCTTGGGCGACTGCAGGGACCGCAGTTCGATCCCCGGCACCACATGCTGCGCCAGCCCTCCCTCAGTGGGCTGAGCCGGCCATGAAAATGAGTGAATAAACAAACAAAGGTTCTGAAACAAGAAAAAAAAATTAAAATTAAATAAAAAATCTTAAAAAAAAAAAAAAAAAGACTGTAGGGAAGCCAGCCATAATAAAAAAATAAATAAAAGGATATAGGGAATAGAGGGGAAAATGATTGTTTTAGTAAATGGTGCTATTCAATTAATCATCCATACCAAAGAAATGTATTTTCAACCCTACCTCCTTCTTTATCAGATAATTCTAGCTGGACTGTACTTTTTTTTTTGTCTTTTTGAGACAGGGTCTTGCTAAATAGTTCAGGCTGGCCTTGAGCTCACTTTTGTAGCCTAGGCTGGTCTCAAACTCACACCAATCCTTCTGCCTCAGCCTCCCAAGTTGGGCTGTACATTTTTAAAATCCCTCCAGCCCCTACTGTAAATCAAGAGATTAAACTCAAGGTCTTTGCACTGAGCTACACCCTTACTCTTTTTTTTTTTTTTTTCTGGTACCAGGAACTGAACTCAGGACCTTGTGCTTGCCAGGCAGGCACTTATGCCACTGAGCTATCTTCTAGACCCTTACTCTTTTTTTCTTTCTTATTTTAAGATAGGGTCTTACTAAGCCACTTAGTTGTCCAGATCGGGCTGTAACTTGTGATCATCTTGCCTTAGCTTCCCAGAATGCTGGGATTGCAGGCATGTACCACCAGGCCCGGCTGCAGATTTAAATGTAAAAGTTAAAAATAAAAACAAAAACAGGGGCCTGGCAAGATGGCTCAGTGGTCTAAAGTGCTTGCTTAGGAAAGCTTAGGTGGCTGCAGGGACCGTGGTTCAATTCCCGGCACCACATACTGCACCAGCCCTGCCCTCAGGGCAGGCTGAGCCAGCCATAAAAATAAATAAACAAAAGTTCTGAAACAAGATAAAAACAAAAATAAAGTAAAATAAAATAATTAAAAAACAAAAACAACAACAACAAAAAACAGCAAAAGGGCTGGAGATGGAGCCAGTGGCACAATGCTCTGCGTGTGTGAGGCCTTACGTTTGATCTCCAGCACCACAAAAATGAAAAAGAAAGCCCAATAGTTTATCTTCATGAACTTGGAGCATAGAAATGAGTTTTAAATTCTCAGAGCATTAACCACAAAGGAAAAAAGCTGATAAGTGAACTTTAGTAAAATTAAAACTCCAGTCACCTTATAAAAATAATTATACAACTGAGAGTGAAAAGGCAAGCCACAAAGGGATTGTCAATACATATAGCTGACAAAGGAAGTGTATCCAGAATGCATAAATAACTCTAGAATCAATAAAAAGGTCATATAGCCGAATTAAAAAAAAAGGAAGATATCTTGAACAGGTACTTCCCAAAAGAGGACTTCTAAATAGTCAATAAACAGAGAAAGGTGGTCAAATGAAAAGGAAACCGGCCCTATCTTGGTATCTTTATACACTCACCACTGGGGAAAATGAAAAACAAATGCAATTCTCAGTGACACATTGCTTAGGGGAATGAAGTAGTACAGTCACTGTGAGAAATGCTTCAGCAGTTTCTGCTCAAGCTAAGGCAGACCCACACCCAACTGTGCTGCTCTCAGAAACATGCCCAATAGAAACACTTAAATCAAGCTGCCCGAAAGTCACGGCATAGGCATAGAACAGTGATGGTGAGCCGTGTATGTATGTATGTATGTATGTATGTATTATTTGGTACAGGGTCTCACTCCACAGATCTGACTCACACTGATGATCCTCCTGTTTTCGGCCTCCCCAGCGCTGGGATTATAGACATGCACCATCCCACCTGGTTCTGGTGTCTGGTACTGCATGCCGTACCAGGAAGCAAACCTGGGTCCTTGCACTTGCCAGGCAGGCACCTAGACTGCTGGGTCATCTCCCCAGCCCTCAGCGCCCATTTATCACCAAGTGCCACATGCAATTACACCTGAATATTGAGTTTTTAGTTTAGAAAAAACAACTCATACATTAAAAGAAAAACAACATGGGTGCCATATGTTCACCACCACTGGCATAGAATGTTCCAGTAGCACTGTTCGTAACAGCAAAAGAAGACTCCACCAAAAACAGAAACACTTGAAACGCCCATTGACCTGTGACAAATCAGTACACGGCAGACGCATCCACATCAGAGAACGTGTAACAAGGAAACTAAATCACATGCAGAAAACATGGATGAAGCTCATCACGTCGAGCAAAGGGAGCCAGACAAGAGAACATGCACTGTGGTATGATGCCATTTAGAGGATGAAGGCTGGCACGAAGCTGGACTTGGGGGCCTATACCTGTAAACCCAGCACTCTGGGATGCTGAGGCAGAAATTATCATTAGTTTGAGCTTCACCTAGGCAACTTGGTGACTTACTGAGACTATCTCAAAATGAAGAACAAAAACGGCTGGGGATGTAGCTCTGTGTGAAGGCCCTGGGCTCAGTCTCCAGCCAAATAATAATAATAATAATAATAATAATAATAATAATAATAATAGGGGGCCTGGCAGGATTGCTCAGTGGTCTAAAGCACCTGCTTAGGAAAGCTTAGGTGGCTGCAGGGACTGCGGTTCGATCCCCAGCACCACATGCTGTGCCAGCCCTGCCCTCAGGGCAGGCTGAGCTGGCCATAAAAATAAATAACAAACAAAAGTTCTGAAACAAGAAAAAAAAATAATAATAATGTCTTTTTTTTTTTTTTTTTTTTTGAGACAGGGTCTCACTATGCAGTTGAGGCTGGTCCTGAGCTCACTTTTGTAGCCCAGGCTGGTCTCGAACTCGCACCAATCCTCCTGCCTCAGCCTCCCGAGTGCTGGGATTACAGGCGTGAGCCACCACGCCCGGCTTTAATAATAATGTCTTTGAAAAATTCAAGGAGGATGGTTTCTAGAACATTGTCACAAGCTGCTTCTGATGAACTTGGGACCCAAATCCAGGCCCATGATTTCCTAGAGTGCAGTTTGCACGACACTGATCTCTCCCAACTCTGCTTTAACTCTCTAGCTGTAAAAGGAAACTGAGGACAGGCAGGAGAGACCCGCTCAAGTCCCACAACATGAGCAAGCCAGTGCCAAGCACAGAAAACATCCCCAAGGACTCAGGAAGCAGCAGAAATCAAAGCCATGAGGCGCATGGGATACACATACAGGTTGTGCCACCTCAAACTGGCCCCACCTGGGGTTTTAGCTGGGTGAACATCAGCAGTCACTTAACCCTCCTGTACCTCAATGCCTTTATCTGAAAACCAGAGTCCTAAAGTTGTTGTCCTCAGGGATATAATGAAGACTAAGGAACAGCAGCAAGGAGCTTGCCAGGATTGGCCAACATGATTGCTATGTTGGGCAGCAGGCTGGAGACAGGCTGGACGGCAGGGCACTCGTGAGCACTCGGTGCTTCTGCTGGGGCTCTTGGTGCCTTTGCTGTTTCCACAGCCCCACAGAGTACATCACTGGACCAGTTTTACAGATGAAGGCGTGGAAACTATAGTTGTAAGACTTGAGCTGGGGCCCAGAATAAACTGAGGTGTGTCTACCCTGGAAGAGGAACTTACAGTGCCATACCAGCTGCGCAGGGAGCCCAGTGAGGCATCACAGCCTGAGGAAGGGAGTCATCAGGACTGACGGCGTGCTTGAGGCTGGGCTGAGCACAGGCCCCAGCTTGGTCTCATCCGCCTGCGATCTGTGCACCTTCTCCTTCCCCTGTGGCCTCTCAGCCTCTGAAGCCAGCTGGTCCTCTGCGGGCTCCACAGCTCCCAGCCCCTCCCAGGGGCAGTCCCAGCCTGTGGCCATCACGTGACCTCCTCCACCCTGCTTCTTAACATCCTCCCAGGACTCCTTGCCCCCCACCCAGACTTCTAGCCTCTCCAGCAGCTTCCCTCATGGGACAAGAGCTTCCTGACAGCATCTGGCCCTGTTCCTTCCTGCTCCAAGGTAAAGTGCAAATGCAAAGACCCTCCAAGTCCCATTCCCTGCTGCCCCACAGGCCATGGACCACCCGTGTCCCATCGCTTGTCACCTATCACATGTCCTCTCTGCTTGGCAGGTGTCAGGCACCACTCCAGGCCCTTAGGCAGAGTAGAGAATGAGTCCTGACCATGCCTGACCCAGGCACTCGGTCTGAGTCACATCAATCCCTGCCTGCCTGACACAAGCCCTGCCCCTAAACCTGTGTCAGAAAACGCCGGGGAAGGCCTGGCACGGCTCAGTGGTGTGGCACTTGCTTACCACACATGAAGCCCTGGGCTCCAACCCCACTCCCACAGAAGATAAAGGAAAACAAATCTGAATGAAACGCAGCACATTGGCTTATGCCTGCACCAGGCCTCCCCAGCTGAGCTGACAAACTCTTCCAGAGTCCCTGCTTCTGCTGCCTGAGGCATTCTCTATGCACAATTTTTAAAACCCTGCCTACTGCCACCTCCACTGCGAGGCCCTTCTCGGGCCTGTAAAACTGTGGTAGGCCCTCCTTTCTCCAGGAACTCCCTATTACCCTGGGTAGGAATGACTGTGTCCAGGTGCGTCACCTCCATCAGGCTGGGATCACCTCCCCCGGTGCTACTTGAGAGCACCTGTGACTCATTTCTGTGCCTCCAGAATTTGTGCAAGGACAGGCACATAGCAGCTTTAGTAAATATTAGCAGAATGAATGAGTGAACCAGTCCATCAAGAGAAGAATGAACCTCACGAAGAACAACATTAGCTCTTGGGCCTTGGGGAGCTAGGAAGAAGAGGGTGAGATGGACTCTCCTGACCGCCTCCCCCTGTCTTTGGCACCAAGGACCCCAGGGACTTCCAGGAGGCTTTAGGGACTGACCATTTGCCACATGTAGAGGTGCCAGCTGCTTCTAGCCAGCCAGCACTCAGGGCCACTTGGTGAGGCTGTTAGCAAGTGTCTGGTTTTCTGTCTGCAGGCCATCTGTCCCTCAGCAACAGGTTCACTGGCCCTTGTCCAGAGGGATAAGATTCACCCTAGATCAGAAGCTCCCTAGGGAATGATTTTCTGACTTGCTGCTTCTGGGGGCCTCTGACATGCTGTGAAGCTCTGTAGAAACCTTCTCTGGACCTCAGTGCCCATGGCTCTGATCTGGCCCAGCTCACAGCATGGCTGAGTGGCTCCTGTGGCTGAAGGAAGCCAGCAGGCCCCGGATTTGGCTATGGTGAAGTGTGTGGCTGCCTGACACACCCAGCGTCCAGGTCCAGCTTCTCAGGGAAGCATGCTCTCCAGGCCCTGACTGTCACTACCCATCTGACCACAGTACCTGGCAGGAGGCATCAGGGCACAGTGGCAAAGGCACAGACTCCACCAGGATCTCTGACTATCTTATCATCAAAGCGGGGGACAATAAAGCCGACCTCAAGGGCTAGCTGCAAGGCTCAAGAGCATCACCTGGTAATGGCTTTATACCATGCCTGGTACAGAGCAGGTACTCGAGCAATGGACACACCAGGGCCCCTCCTCCTGTGGCTGTGCAGAATGCAGGAATGGCAGCCCCAGGGGTACCAAGCAATGCCCTTGGTTGGGCTCAGGTGTGGAGGGGACTGGAGCCTCAGACCACAGCACTGACTCAGGCCCTAGAGACATAGCTTTCAGTCCTAGCTACACCACATACTTGCCGTGTAAGCCTAGGCCAGTTGCTTCACCTCTCTGATCTCCCACTTCCAGGTCCGCAAGTAGGATACTGCATAAGCTGGCATGTACCAACATACTTGGCTGGCAGATGTGGCAAAATGATGACCATTCTAGCAATTATGATTACTGAGGATCTCTGCCTGACCAGAAGCCTGGGGCAGAACAAGCTCCCATGACAAGAGTCCACCCTCCCCTCCTCTTGCAGTGGTTAGAACAGTGATGATGCTCTTGGTCACAATCTGGAAGACGGGAGGCATCAATCATGTTCCCTGAGCCTGTGCACACTGTCCTACGCACGTCACGGGTCGAGGACAAGGCTGGGCCTGCTCGGAAGGCTCTACTGACCTTTCCCCTCGCCTGAAACACTCACCAAGATGGTTGTGACCACCAGCGTCTTGTTGGCCAATGTCTGGGACAGGTTGATGTCCAGGGTGGTGGCATTCATGGCCAGGGTCCGGTTAGAGTACCACACCCCAATCTGAGAGTAGAGAGGGTACTGTCAGCACAGGACCTACAATGGATGCAGCAGCCTCCAGGCCACCCCACAAATACTGCAGCAGGGCCCTGGCATTGCCCTGAGCCTACTCACCTCTCGATGGCCTTGCCGAGACTTTTCCAGGATGCGCAGGGTATAGTTGGTCCTCTGTCCTTTGCTGTTGAATTCCACCCGCCCTGTCAGCCCGTCATACTCTACCTAGCAGGGCAGGAGGCGGGGCAGAGGGAAGGGTGGCAGGGCCCAGAGATGGACAGAAAGGCCCACAGGGGACCAGACATCCAGAGAAAGGCAGAGAAGACAGGTGTTGAGGGGACCAGAGAGAGGGACCACGCAGGATCACAGTCGCACAGAAGATAGCACACACAGCAACAGGCAGATGGCACAGAAGAACAGACAGGGAACAAGACCCAAGACACCAAGCAGCCCAGACAGGCAGAGGACAGCAAGAGTGCACAGGTGAGACACAGGAATGAGGAGGAAGCCCAGAGGCAGTTGCAGATGGGAATGGAGGGAGGGGAGGGGCAGAGGGCGGCAGGGTGGACACGGTGAGTGCCCCCACCTGAGGCAGCCACCGCCCTACGCCTCCACTCTCCCCTGCTCCTGGCTCACCATGCGCAGATAGTTCATGAGGCTGGTCCCATGGGGCCAAATGTTGGCTGAGGTACAGGCTAGCGGCTTGACGCCAATCTCCTGGCTGCGGTTCAGCTCTCGGACGGCGCTCACCACCACATGTACAGCATCAAACATCAGGGCAGCAGACAGCTGGGGAGGGGAGGGGGGGTGAGAGGGGTGGGAAAGAGGCAACTTAGCCAAAGAGGAGACCTCCCAAGTACCCCTGTGGTGCTCCCCTCGAGCCTTCGGACAACTCTCTTCACAGGACAACTCAGGAGGGAGGAAGAGGTTCTGGTGTCTTCCTTGGGAGACAGTAGGGCAAATGGGCATGGTGCCCACGCCTTGGTGGGAGCAGCTCTTCCAGACTAGGTGTGCACGAAGACTGTCTGCAGAAGCCCCAGGATACAGGCAGAGTCCTCCACAACCAAGGGGAGAGCAGAGCAAAAGCCTAGCAATGAGGGGGCAGCCACTGGTTCTGTGGAGAAGTGCATGGGAAGCAGAGGGAAGAGCACGTGCAAAGGCGTAAAGTGCCCTATCCACAGGGCATCGAGGTACCTGGAGGAAGCTGGCACAGCACAGTAAGTGGAGAGGAAAGAAAGGTGGGTCAGACATACCCAGGCTGTACCGTGAAGCCTTTGGAGATGCCAGGGGGCTCTGCACACACGTGATCTAATCTGAGTGAGACACCCTGTAAGTGCGTCCCGAGTATGACTGGGTACGTGCTCACCGCAGGGCCTGGGTAGGTGCTCACTTCACAGTTCTCCCTCCAGGACATGTTGAGGCTGCGCACAAATTCAGGGTAGAAGGGGTGAGAGGTGTTGAACATGGAAAAGCCCAGGATATTGGAAGAGTCCTCCACAATACCATCCAGATGCAGAATGGGGAAGTCCTGGAACCAGAAAAGAATGAAAAGGGGGGTGAGGGCCTCACCTCCTAGGGCAGGCACGGAGGCAGGGAGACGGTGACTGGAGGGAGTACGCACCATGGTGGTAAGGATGTACTTGTAAAACGCTGAGGTCATTCCCAGCTCTGAGGCCTGGAGAACACAGGAGAGATCAAAAGGCAGTGTGAGAGGCAGGCAATGATGAGGGACTCGAGGGAGGAGGGAGATTTAGCACCAGGCCTGGAGAAAAAGACACCTAGTGGGAAACAGTCAGAGACGATCAGGATAGAAAGGCAGGGAGGAGAAGAGTGAGGGCAGAGCAACTGGGTCCCTCAGAGTCCCCCATGCTGGCTGGTGCTCGGGGGCCGGGGGAACAGATGTGCTGGGGAAGAGAATATTCACACTTCTTCCTGGAGACAAGGTGAGCAGTGACAGGAACTCATGTGGCCCAAAAGGGGCCCCTCTCACGTGAGCCACAAGCTGGGCATACACACTAGAAAAGTACTCTTCAAGACAGCCAGGGTTGCTGGGCGTGGTGGTGCATGCCTGTAATTCCAGCACTTGGGAGGCTGAGGCAGGAGGATCGATAGGAGTTTGAGACCAGCCTGGGCTACAAAAGTGAGCTCAAGGCCAGCCTCAACTGCATAGCAAGACCCTGTCTCAAAAAGACAAAAATAAATAAATAAATAAAAATAGACCAAAAAAAGAAAATAGACAGCCAGGGCTAGGAAGATAACTTAGCAGCATAAGCGCCTGCCTGTCAAGACAAGGACCCAAACTCAGTCCCTGATGCTGCATGCTGTGCAGGCCCCAGAACCCCAGGCACGCTGTGCTGCCCAGCACTGGGGAGATTGAGACAGGAGGCGGGAGGATCACTACGTGTCTAAACTGCATAGTGAGACCCCACAAAAGATAGCCAATGCAAATCTTGGATTCATTCTGGGAGCCCCCCTTTCTCAGACCTAGAAAAGAACAGGGCTAAAAGATTTCTCCATGCTGGGGGCACCTGGACTCCTACGAAAAATGCAACATTACAAAGGTACCAGTTTCCACTTCCTGAGTGGCAGGATCTGGGCTCTTCTGCTTGGGCATTGCGGAAGGTCAGGCTAGGAGAGGACAAAGCAGTCAGGACCCCAGCCCAGGTGGGCATTCTTCTAGCCTGGAACCTTGTCCCTAAGCCATTCTGTCTCAGGAACCCACTCACATGTCTTTCTATGGGCCGCAATCAGGATATAGGTGACATAGATACATAGATATAGATATATAGGGTTTTTGGGATTTGTTTGTTTGTTTGTTTTGCGGTACCAGGGATCAAATTTAGGACCTTATGATTGTTTGCCAGGCAAGCACTTATTCCACGGATCTATCTCCCTGGCCCACTGGTGATATTTTGTTGTTGTTTTTGATTTTGCAGTACCAGGGATTGAACTTGGGACCTTATACTTGCTGGGCAGGCACTTATGTCACTGAGCTATCTCCCCAGTCTGGGATGATATACATTTTTTAATTAAAAGGAAGAGAAAAAAAAAAAGGTGAAGAATACATTTGATTATGAAGAAAAGCTAAGAGCATAGAAGTTTATAAATGATTAATGAGGGGGTCAGTGGTGGATAGAATGTGTCAGGCCTACAAACAAAGGCCCTACTCTGCCTTGTGTGCCCCAAGCCAGGCTCCCCCATAAGGCTCAGGACACCAGCCCTACATGGTAGGATGAGAGACAGATGAAGGACTCATGCAAAGCACCCCAGCCCGGAGCTCGAGAGCGCGCTTCATGGCCATGCCCTGGGCCATGCCCATGCCCCCGGGAGCCAGCGCCACACTAAACGCTATTCTTGCCATTCACTTACTAACTCTCGTAACAAGTCACTGAGGTAGGAACTGTCATTGTCCTCTCTTTACAGAGAGATGAGGTGCCCTCCAGGACCATGTGATCAGGGAGTGGCCAAGATGGAAGACAAGGGTTATGGTCATGAAAGCACCTGCGAACCAGAAGAGGGTCTCGATAACCTCTCCCCACTCTCGGGACCCCTGGGCATCAGGTGATTTGCAGTCATTCAGGTTTCTGCTCCCTGGCTCTTTCCAGAACAAGAGATGGGAGGGGGGCCCACCTTACGGAGGACAAGGTGGGAGATGGACGCATTGGCGTCAATGATGATGGTGGACACTTTGTCATCTCGGATCTCCTTGAGCAATGGTGTGGGGTCGCGGCTGTCGTCTAGCATCCTCACTGACAGCGTCTCCTTGGAGATGAGGAAGCCACGTACCAGTTCTTCCAATCGCAGCAGGCCTGAGGGAGGGTTGGACCTAACTTAGAACCCTACCTCCTGGCTGCCTAGCAGAGTGCAGACCCTCCTGTCTTGCCCCATCCCCACCCCCACAACGTGGGATACCTGGGCAGAGGAATGGAAGGCATGCTAAGGAGTTGGGGACCTGGGCCAAATGGGGCCCTCAAGATATTGGGCTTGAAAACAAAGACACTGGGCTCGAGGATGAGTCTTTTCAAGTCTTCTCCAGGTGAAACCCCAACCTAGATTTTTCCCAGATCTTCAGACTCCTGTCCTTGCCTTCATCCTGACCCTCACTGGGACGTCTGACGTGGCACTCAACACTCCTTGTTCCAACCGCCATCTCCCTTGCCTGTTTCCCCCACTGGGCAAATACAACTTGCCAGACACGTGGGCCAGAGCCTCTGACAGGGTCCCTGGATTACTCTCTGTCCCTCTTCCCCACCCATGCCCAGTCCTTCTAGGTCAGGAGCTACCTTCAAACTATATGGGTACCCACTGCGCCATGCTGCTGTCACCGCCCTAGCCCAAGCCACTGTCATCTCTTGCCTCTTGCAATGGCCATACTTGCCCAAATCTGTTCTTGTCATAGAAGCCCAAATGATGAAAACAGATGTGCTAGGCCCTCGGAGGGCTTCACATCTCCCTGCCCAGGCTCTGGCCATATGTATGTAGAGGTTTTACCTCTGGCCTGCAGCCTTGGTCCTGACTGCTCCCTCCAGCTGGGACCCTCTTCCCTTGGGCCCTTACTTCCTCCAGGTCACTAGTCACCTGCCACCTTCTCAACAAGGCCTGCACTCACCTTTGATGATTGGCCCCAACGTGATCCCAAGCTTTATTACTTGCACCATGCCTCCACAGAGCTTGCTAAGTACGACCGTACTTATTTACAAGTGTTTGTTGCTTAACTCCTATCCTCAGAATGGAGGTTGGAACAGCAATTCCCATCTGCCCCACTCTGCTATCTTCTGAATGCCAACAGTCTGGCGTGTAGCAGGCGCTCATGAGCACCTTTGGAAAGAGCAATCCCAATTCTGCGGCTCTGAGGCAGGGTCTGTGCTTGCAAACGTACCAGCATCCTGGCTATCAGGCTTGAAGTGCCCCTTGAATGGACTGATTTTTTTTTGTCTCTTTACAGAAACCTCGTGTCATCCATGACCATACCTCTCCCTCCCTCCCACTCTCCTCCTCCATCTGTCCTGGGTCTCTATCCCGACTGCCACCTAAGCCCAAGCCCTTCTCATCTCCCAGCTCCTGCCTCTCATTGGTCTTCCTGCCACACTTGTCACCTCCACTCTATGCTCTTCCTATGACATGAATCTGACCATGCTCCTGGCCCTACTCTGATCCCACACCTTCCACCCGATCCGCAATCCTGCTTCCTTCTCCCACACTCTGGCCACAGCAGCACCCTTCAGCCTCTCCAGAGGGGCTGCACTCCCTCGGCCCTCAGCCTACTCTCCCACCAAACCTCAGTTTCCTTCACAACCTTCAGGTTCATCTTAAATGTCCACCTCTCAGGATGTGGGCTCTGAGCCTCCTAGATAGGTTAGAGCCCCGCCCACGATCTCCACACACCTCCTGGTGCCCCATGTCCCATGTATCACTGTCTGAAGAGCTCAGTGACCCATGGCATCTCCTGCACCTGGAGTCCCATGAAAGCAGAAATCGGGCTCAGCACAGTCCCTACCAAACTCCCAAGGCCCAGTGGGGGACCAGATGAGCAAGGGCCCAGTCACCTTCTGGGGTCCAGATTTGTTCATTAAGGGGCAAGAGGGGTCTCTGGAACCAGAGATCTGCTTCCAAAAAGCCAGAAAAGCCTCATGCCCGAGTCGTTGAGGGATTCTAGCCAGGAGGCACTGAGTGACTGTGTGGGTCTCCACAGCTGTCAGAAAGGGGTATTTGGGGGAAGGGAAAGCAAAACATCGATGTCCCTCACACTCAGCCTTGGCACAGATGAGGCTGGCAGAGGGGTAGTTGAAGGACTTGAGGATTCGGGAGACTGCCAGGCTGACGTCCTCATTACTGGGATACAGGCTGACAGATGCGAAGCGAAGGTACTGAAGACGGGGTGTCTCCTCAGGACCCACCTTGATGTGGGGGATCTGGACAGACAGGGAGCTTGCATTCGCATTATGCTGCTCCCAGGCCTTGCCTCCCAGGGGTGACCCCTCACTGCCCCTCACCGCCCCACCTCACCTCCTTCTCTCCACAGATATGGCTCACGGTAGAGGCAGAGGCTGGGCTGGAGGAGGGCCCCAGGACTGACACAACTCCCTTGGGGAGGATCTGACACACTGCAAGGGTCAGAGAAGAGAACACAGAATTAGAGACCCTCTGGCTCCTCCCTGCCCCACCCACCCCGGGGCCACCGTGGACCAGGAAGAAATCAGATTCCCAGAGCTGCCTGTCCTTCTGCTCCAGCCCAGATTCAGAGGCCAAACCCTGATCCTGCTCACTGCAGTGTACAAAAGGAGGAAGATAGACACCAGGGGACATAGCCACAGAGGGACAGGTCACAGCAAGGGAAACAGGGAATCACAGAGAAAATGATACCAGGGGCCTTCTTCTGAGCTGCAAATCCAGCACCAGTTGCTCTGGCCTCATCTCCATCTATCCAGCCATGCCACTACCTACAAGGCACCCAGCACTCCTCTACCCTGAAGTCCCAGCCAAGAGCCTCATGGTCCTCTGTGCTCAAAGCATACCCTTCTGCTGCACCTGTTTGCTCATCTTCTCCTGCCTTCCCTTAAGAGGTGAGTCTTGAGACACACAAGCACCTGGTGTTTTTTCCCACCCAGGGCCCCTTCTCAGGGCAGAACCCTAACTTCTCCTGGGAGACCTTTCCCTGTCCCTTGGCCCCTGTGCTTCCTGGGAATGATAGGCTCCCAGCTCTGATCTAGCCCATCATGGCACCACAAGAACTGGTTGAGAGACAGCTATGGGGCTCAAATCAGGTCCAAGAGAGCCTTCCCTGGGTCTTCTGTTACTGTGTGTGTGTGTGTGTGTGTGATTCCAGGGATTGAACTTGGGACTCTGCGCTTGCCAGGGAAGCACTTATGCCTGCTAACAATTATTACTGGATTTGCTCAACTGGTGAGATGGTACCTTTGAGCTGCTGTGCTATCTTGCCGCCAGTTAGGAAGGTGTTCTTGAAAAGGAAGCCAATTCATAATAGGAAGACAAGACCCAAAGATCAGTGTTTCCTGGACTATCCCTCAGACACTTGGACCCAGTCATTTCTGAGACAACCCTGGGATATCATTTGTACACTCAGATCCACCCAGGCCTGAAAGTAGTGACATGATCTCTTGATGGGAGTTTGTGTTTTTGGTTTTGGAAAGTGGTTGTTTTTTGTTTGTTTGTTTTGTTTTTTTGGTACTGAGGATTGAATCCAGGGTCCTGCACATGCTAGGCAGGTACAGTGGTGGCTCAGTTCACAAACTTAATTTTCTCCATAATTCTTTTTTTTTTTTTTTTTGGTGGGACCTTGCACTTGCCCAGCAGGCACTTGTGCCTCGGAGCTATCTCCCCAGCCCCATCTCCATAATTCTAGATACAAACTGAATGGGTGAACTAAATCAAATTTCCCCATAAGGCTAACTCTGAATTTAACTATTGAGAATGAATTCTTGTCTAATTCAGTTTGTCACCAAAATGGCAGCAAGAATTAGTTCACAAACTGAGGTACCACTGTGCTCTACCACTGAGCTACCAGAGCCATAACGTCTCCTTTTTTGCATTAAAAGCAGCCTAAGCCAGGCATGGTGGCACATACCTGTAATCCCAGAACACAGGAGGCTGAGGCAGGAGGATCGGTGCGAGTTCAAGACCAGCCTGGGCTACAAAAATGAGCTCAAGGCCAGCCTGAACTGCATAGTGAGACCCTGTCTCAAAAAGACCAAAAAGAAAAGAAAGAAAAAGAAAGGCAGCCTAAGCTGCTTTGCTAGCTAAGAGCATCCCATCCTCTTCCAAACTTGCTCCTTCTGTGACTTCTGAGTTGGTGACAGCCCCACCACTTACACAGACCAGATACTGGAAATGATTCTGCTTCACTCTCTCGAATAGCCATTAGTCATCAAGTTCTGGCTCTTCTTGGCCACAGATTCCTCACATCTGTCCCCTTTTCTTTAACCTCTACCAGATCCAGGCTCCAGACTCACCTTCCCAAACTCCCTGGACTACACCCACCGACAGCCCTGTATGACACTGGCTCAAAGTGGCACCTAAGAACTCTGGCGCTGCAGCCTCTCTGCCAGCCAGGCTGCCCAGTCTTACCTGGCACTGCCCTGTCACACACCAGCCCAGGCGTCACGACCTCCTCAAACAGGCCCTGAATCCAGGTGGGCAGAATGGCCTGAGATTCCTCCCCATGGCCTTTGGCTCTAGACTCATGCTAACAGCACTTTCGGCCTCCTCACCATCCATCTTTTCCCAAATAATATACTGCTCTATATCCAGAAAAAAAAAAAAAATCTAAAAAATATTGTATCCCATTCTCCCTCTCGTAACTTCAAATATGCACAAATATAATAAAGCGACTGAAAAGGCCTGCTAAAAACCTGTCTAAAACATGTTTGGTTTTTGGGGGGTATCAGGACCCAGGGTCACATGCATGCTAAGCAGACATTCTACCACTCACCTAAACCCAACCCTAAAACACACTTTATTATTTTTTTTTTCTTGTTTCAGAACTTTGTTTATTTATTTATTTATTTTTATGGCTGGCTCAGCCTGCCCTAAGGGCAGGGTTGGCGCAGCATGTGGTGCCAGGGATCAAACCGCGGTCCCTGCAGCCACCCAAGCTTTCCCAAGCAGGTGCTTTAGACCACTGAGCCATCCTGCCGGGCCCCCTAAAACACACTTTAAAGGAACACCTCACAAAGGTCTATGACCAAGCACATCTGTTCAGGTGGCGCACATTAATGCTCATTCAGTCCATGGTATTCAACAAACCCTTCCTTCCTTCCTTCCTTCCTTCCTTCCTTTCTTTCAAATACGTATTTGGAAAAAAAATATGCATTTGGTACAGGGTCTCACTATGCTACTCAGACTAGTAGTGATCCTCCTGTTTTTAGCCACCCCAGCACTGGGATTATGGGCATGTGCCACCATGCCTAGTCTTAGTAGCCAGCTCAGCACACTCGGGGGGCAGGGCCAGCAAGGCAAGTGGTGTGGGGGATTGAACCCCAGTCCTCCCTGTGCTTGCCTAAGCAGATGCTTAGTCCACTGAACTATCTCCCTGGCGTTCTTCTTCTTTTTTTTTTTTGTACAGAGTCTCACTACTGACTCATAGTGATCCTCCTGCTTGTACCTTCCAAGTGCTGGGATTACAGGCATGCGCCACCACACCGAGACTCCCATCACCAGCTCAGCGTGCTCTAGAGCAGGGCCAGGAACTGAACCCTGGCCCCTGTGCTTCACTAAGCAAGCACTTAATCCACTAAGCTATACCGCCGGCCATCCCTGGCCTTTCAATAAGCACTTCTGCACCCCTACTGTGTGGCAGGTCATGTACCACTAAGTGCACTGGGAGCATTACCCTCCTATATCCTACTCACCCATTAAGGCCCTGTTCCCGAGCCACCCCCCACCTCCAGCTTTGTGGCCTGGGATCCTATGCCTGGCAGCATCCACTTCTGGGAAGGAGAAGGCAGAGACAGACGCGAAGGAAGGGGGAAGAAGGAACCAGAAGAGACTGAGGCCAAGCTGAGGAGATGGGGGCCGAATGATGGGCTGAGGGCCCCAGCCTGTCCTGCCTCACTCCACGCCCCCGCGTGCCCGCTCACTGGTGTCCGTGGTCTCGTACTGGCTGTCCCGCTGCAGCTCAAAGATGTCTACTTCCACTCGGGCCTTGGCTGGGACCTCGATGATCCCGTTGATCTGCTCCCGGGCCAGGGCCAGGGCCAGTCGCTCGCCACGGCCACACACCGTCTGGTCGTCCAGGATTGCAGCTGAGGGGACACAGGGGTTGGGGTCCAAACTCCTGGGTCCTGAGGAAAGAGAGTCTGGGGTCCTGGGACTCCTGGACTCTAGAGTTAAAGAAAAGGTCTAGACTCCTGGATCTGAGGCTAGAAAGATCCGGGGGCATTGGGTCTCCTGCTTGCTGAGGAAAGCTGAGACCTGAGGCCTGGAATCCTGGGTCCTGGGGGACTGGCATGCCTGGGTTCCCAAAGAGGAGTCCCAGGGCCTGGTGGGAGGGTCTCTGAGGAGCCCGGGGTGCCGTAGGGCCTCACCCATGCGCAGTGATGAGAGCACCTGGCAGCTGGGGCTGGCAAAGGCAACAATCAGCAGCAGCAGCAGCTCAGCCGGCATCTTCCTCCCCTCCTCATGGGGACGCACCTGCCGCGGCCCCCACTCGCCACCTGCAGGGACACCCCCGACCCCAGTGGAGATTGCTGATGCAGGGGACAGAGTCCCTTAAGAGGACTTCTGGATGGGGTGGCAAGCACAGCCCCCAGGACATTGTTGGTGAGGAATTTACAGCTCCAAAAGACTAAATCTGACTCCAAGCTCAGTAGTACTAGGGCACTACTGGGAAGGAAACACAGGCTGAGAAGGGCACTAGAAAGGAGCTCGCAGTACTGAGGTCTGATGGGACAGGCACCGCTAGAGGATGGATGCAGTGACCTAAGCAGGGACAAGGTAACTAGAGATTTCAGATGGGACGGGTTCTAGGAACCAGCCTCACCTCAGTAGGAAACCAGGAAGTAAGTATCACACACCCCACACACTCCTGTCCCCACCTAGTCCCACCCCTGTATCTGGGCAGGCAGTTGTTACTAGGCAACAGAAACCCGCTGGAGAGGATGCAGTGGTTGCTAGGCAACCCCATCCCAAGCCTCACTTGCCACCTTCCTGCCGTCCCTAGTTCCCATAATCCCATAGGGAGAGAAGCCTTGGACATCCAGGGCCTGGGGGGGATGGGGTGAAAGAATATCCGGGAGTTAGAACTTAGAGACAGAGGAAGAGACAGGGAACAAAACCAAAAAAAAAAAAAAAAAAAAAAGGAAAGAAAGACACAAAGATGAAAGCACCCAAAGTAACCCTGAAGTAAAGTAAAACGACCCAAAGTAAAAGAAAAAGAAGAGAGTTCACAGAATATAAAACACAGACTTAGGCTGAGGGTGGTGGCACACATCTGTAGTACCAGCACTTGGGAGGATGAGGCAGGAGGGTCATTGCAGAGTTCAAGACCAGCATGGGCTACAAAGTAAACTCAAGTCCAGCCTAAACTGCACAGTGAGACCCTATCTCAAAAATAAATAAGTAAATAAATAAGACTTAGGAGAAAGAAGAAAAAAAGGGAAAACAGGCAGATATAAAATTGAACAGGGAAACACAGATAAAAATGGAGAGAAACAGAAGAGTTGCAAGGAGCGAGGAGTGGGACCAAGACAGAGGCAAGGGGCGGAAAGCGACAGGTACAGACCGAGAAAGGGCAGAAGCAGGGAGAGGAAGAGAGCAAGGCCGCCTGACCAAGAGGACACCGAGGCACAGACAGACACTAACTCGGGGTGCAACAAAGGAGACTCAGAAGAGGGTGAGTGCAGCTGGAGGGGAGCTGCTGGCCAGGGTGCACACCAGCCCTGCTCAGGGGCTGGAGCAGAAAGAGACGGAGCACCCCTGCACAGCTCTCCACCCCAGGGAGGGTGGGACTGCTAGGGTGGAAGGACTGCCCCGCTGCACCTGGCCTTCGTCTGACCAGATGTGCGTGCAGTTCTCCTCGGTGGAGGCTGCGCCCCAAGGGAAGGAATACAGCTGTTGCAGGGCCCAGAGGCTGGGGGGGGGGGTGAGCCCCATGTCTCCCTGCACTCCAACCAGTCCCCACAGAAAGAGGGTGAAGACTTGTGAGATGCCAGCACAAGAAGCGGTAGGAATAGGTGGAGGCGCAAGTTGACACCTCAGGGCACCTAATGTGGCCAAGAAAGCCCAGGCGAGTGCAATGGGAGACCCCATGGGCCCCAACTGTGACCCCTGCCTCGCTGTGTGACCTTGAGCAAGGCAGCACTCTTGGCCTCTGAAGAGGAAAGGCTGCGGGGGGCAGGAAGACATGCTAAGGTGGAGGAGCAAACAACACTGGGAGGAGAGCCAGAGGGAGCACTCTGACGGGGAGCGGGGAGAAAGGGCCTAGGAGAGAGCTGGAGGGAGGTGGCTCATCAGCCTTTGACAGCTGGGGCAAAAAGGCAGCAGAGAGTAGAAGCAGAAAAACCCAGTCAGAGGAGACGGAAGGGCAGGGACCCACAGGTGGTATGCATGGGCAGCAACAGGACAGAAAGTGCAGGGCTGGAGGCAGCAAACGGACACAGCGGGCCAGCAAGGCACGCATGAAGAGAAGATAAACAGAGTGGTAACCGGGCTAAATGGGACAGACAGGCACACCCTAGAAATGAGACACAGGGAGACAGAGGGCAGACAGAGGGAGGGGGCAAGGGCTCCAGGCAGACCCAGAGACCCAGGCCAAGCCACATACACATGATCAACCAAAAAGGGGACAGGCCAAGGTAGGGGACCTCTGGGGATGAGAGGGACAGGTCACCAAAGGAGAGAGACAGGAAAGGTGAGGAGGCCAATAGGGTGAGGGAGAGGCCCCCCAAAGTGATAAACAACAGCAAATCCAAAAGCCCTAAGGAGAGAAACAAGAGGACAAACCTGAAAAAGATGGACAGGGGTCGAGAATGAATGCTCAAGCTGCAGCACCGCTGAAGAGGGAAGGGTGCGAGCAGCAGAAGGGTGAGTAGAAAAGACAAAGCAGAAGCCCACGGCCAGAGGCGGGCTCACAGGTTACAGGAGAGAAACAGGGAACTCAGGAGGGAAACTGAGGCAGACAGCGTGTACGTGCCAGGGATACAGGCAGCCCACAGCAAGGTATAACCGCCGGGCAAATGCCCAGGGATGTTTGCCACGGTCCAGAAGATCCCAGAGCCCCCAGGTGTGGGGTGGGATGGGAGCAGAAAGGCCACACGAGGTAACGCAGAAGTAGGGAGAAGGTGGAAGGTGGGCCAGAAAGGCTACCAGGAAGCGGGGCTGGGAAGGTGTAGAGTGAGGAAGGGCTGGGAGGGAACTCAAGAATGGGTCAGGGTGGGGGAAGCTGCAAAGTGAGTCAAGAGACAGTCTCTCGGCCTCTGGGCCTGAGCTGAAAGTGAAGCAGCAAGGGACAGAACAGAAAGGTTGCCTGACTCGGCATGGGCGCCCCCGGCAGAGGCGGCTGAGCGTTTCACAGAGACACAGATTGACAGAGACACCCAGAGACAGGGTTGAGCCAAGAGCGAAGAAGAAGAGAGAAGTTGGGCAGGGTCAAAGAGAGGGCCAAGAGGCACATGGGAGGGACACGCAAAGGAGGAAAGAAGGCATTTCCAGGAGGCAGAGGCGGGATGGGATGGGGACAGTGCCCGTGGCAGGCACAGGATGAGGTGCAGGGAGAGACTGAAACAGTGAGAACTAGCAGCCGCTGGGCTGGGACCTGACGCCAGAGCTCAGAGAAAGCAGAGGTAGGGACATGCCAGGAGCGCCGAGAAGCCACACACTAGTAAGAGCTGGTCACTCCCAAGACCCCCAGGAACCTGAGGGAGTGGGCCAGGTGTGAATCGTGTACCCAGGCGAAGGAATGATGAAAGGTCGCGGTGAATGGAGGCTGAGGAGGGAAGCAGGCCCCTAGTCCGGGATGATCCTGCCATCTGGGGAGCAGGGAACGTGGGGTCCCTGCTAGGCGGGCAGTCAGCCCAGCCTTCCAGGACCCAGGACCCGGGACCCGGGACCGGCCCGATCCCCGCCCTGCAGACACTCACGGATCCTGGTGGGACGGAGGGCTGGGCTCCCTCGAGGCCCGAGGACGACAGCGGAGATGCTCTGGCTCTGGCTGACGGTGTGGCTGGGGCCGGGGGAGAGGGCAGTCCACGGAGCCCCCTCCCCCGCCGCCGGCAGGGGCCCCCAACTAATCCAAAACGGTGGCTCCTGAGGAGCCGGGAGGAAGGACAGGTGGAAAAGGAGAGGGCGGGCCGGGAGGGGAGGAAGGGGAAAGGAGAAAATGGAGGAGAGAAGGGGAGAGAAGAGAGGGGGAAGGAGCAAATGGAGGGGAAGGAGGGAGGAAAGGAGGGGAGGAAGGTGAAAACGGAAGGGAG
>PVJA010037844.1:0-20130 GCA_004027025.1 Myocastor coypus | reverse complement strand
AAAGAAAGAAAGAAAGAAAGACTAAAGAAGTAAGGATCTATTCAATGAAACTTACAATACTCTGAAAAAAGAGATCATAGAGGATTTCAGAAAGTGGAAAGATATTCCATGCTCCTGGATAGGTAGAACCAACATTGTGAAAATTGCCATACTCCCAAAATTGTTATATAGACTTAATGCAATTCCTATCAAAATACCACCAACATACCTTACAGACCTAGAGAAATCATTCCTAAAATTTATTTGGAACCACAAAAGACCTAAAATAGCAAATACAATCCTGAGCAATAAAGACAAGGCAGGAGGCATTACAATTCCTGAGTTGGAATTATACTACAAAGCTACTGTGCGTGGTACTAACAAAAAATAGACCTGAGGATCAATAGAATAGAAGATGCAGAAGCAACTACAAACACACTCAGCCACCTCATCTTCAACAAAGGGCCAAATGTGCTTACTGGAAGAAAGACAGCCTCTTTTAAAAATGGTGCTGGAAAAACTGGCTCTCTACATGCTGAAAACTAAAACTTGATCCAAGTCTGTCACCATGCACCAAACTAAAGTCAAAATGGATTAAAGAGTTAAACATTAAAACAGAAACACTAAATCTCTTGAAAGAGAAAGTAGGAGGAAATCTTGAAGACAATGGGGTAGGCAAACAGTTCATGAACCAAAACCAAACTGCACAGCTAATATTTGAAAGAATTAACAACTGGAGGTTCCTCTTGTTGAGAAATTTTTGCAAGTCAAAAGAAATTACCAACAGAGTAAAAAGACAACCCACAAATTTTGAAAAAAAATCTTAATAATAAGCACTTAGACAAAAGTCTTCTTTCTAGAAATCATAAGAACTAAAAAACATTAGGACCCCAAAATTTAAAAACTCTATAGGGCTGGGGAAATAGCTCAGGGGCACAAGTGCCTGCCTGGCAAGTGCAAGGTCCTGAGTTCAATCCCTGGTTCTGCAAATAAATAAATAAATAAATAAAGTGTGCTTTATGGTTTGTTTGTTTGTGATGGTGTACACCTGTCATCCCAGCACTTGGGAGGTTGAGGCAGGAGGATTGTTTCGAGTTGAAACCAGCCTGGGCTTCAAAAAGTGAGCTCGGGACCAGCCTGAACTGCATAGTGAGACCCTGTCTCAAAACGACAAAAAAAAAAAAAAAAAAAAAAAAAACCTATTCAGAAATGGGCATCCAAAAATGAACACACACTTCTCAGAGGAAGAAATACTAGAAGCTAATAAATACATGAAAAAATGCTCCACATCACTAGGCATCCATGAAATGAAAATTAAAACAACACTTAGTACCACCTTAGCCCAGAAAGAATGGATATCATACAGAAATCAACCAACTACAAATGTTGGAGACGCTGTGGGGGAAAAGGAAACCTTCTCCACTGCTAGCAGGAATGCAGAGAGGTGTAACCATTATGGAGAGCAGTGTGGAGACTCCTTAAAAAACTAGGACTGGAAATCGCATTCAATCCAGCTATCCCCCTACTGGGAATTTTCCCAGAACTGAAAACATCATATCATTGTGATATCTGTGCATCTATGTTTATAATAATTTATAATAGCCAAATCTTGGAAACAATCAAAATGCTCATCATCTGAAGAAAGGGTGAAAAGGTGTGGTGTTTATATACAATGGAGTATTATTCAGCTATAAAGAATGATAAGCTTGAAGACTTCATATATAAGTGGATGTATATTGAACATATGCTCATAAGTGAAACAAACCAGACCTACATGTGTAAATATCATATAGTCTCCCTAGTGTAAGAACTCAAAAGAAGGAATAAAGATGGAAAAGCATAATACAGTTAAATAGAAAGCAAGAATTTAAGGATTAAACAATGAAGAGAGAAAGGGGAAAAGTTAGGAAACGTGGAAGGAGCAAAACCATGCATTTATATGCACAAGATGGTTAAGACAATGGTCCTAAGAATCTCCAACAGGTTTTTGAAGCTATCATTTAATTGGTAGAATTCTCACCCTCACTAACTGTATATGCTGATATATGTGAGCTAAGCAACTACACTAAGGATAGCAATGTGTAATACCAAAACCATGTTTGGAATACCAATCATTCTGATCTTTTAAATGCATGCTACTTCTAATATCATATCAATTATTGCTATAGTCTCAAGTAATTGTTTGTTTGTTTTTTATAGGTAATAAAAAAGAATAAGAGGGGCCGGCGGGATGGTTCAGTGATCTAAAGCACCTGCTTGGGAAAGCTTGGGTGGCTTCAGGGACCGCAGTTCGATCCCTGGCACCACATGCTGCGCCAGCCCTGCCCTCGGGGCGGGCTGAGCCGGCCATAAAAATGAGTGAATAAACAAACAAAAGTTCTGAAACAAGAAAAAAATAAAAATAAAAATAAAAAAAAATTAAAAAGAGTAAGAGACAAGAAAAAATGCCATAGTATTGATCCACTACAATTTTAGATACGGTCGTATTTCTAAATTTCTGTGTAGAAATGTGAAATTTTTTTTTAGCACACTCAGTAGAGATTTATCAGAATATCAATGATTGATAGAAAATAATGGTTCCATGTTAAGTTTAAGGCATTTGATATTCAGAAAGATAATGATATTAAGCTCAAGTGTCTATGTTATATGGTAATAATATCACTAAGTTTCTCTTCTGGAGGTTTAACATCTTAAGTTTGCATAACAAAAAATTAGAGAAAAAGAAGGGCTATAAGGATAGCCAATATTTTGGCCCTAGCCCCTCAAGGTCAGTGAGGACTCAGGACATAAGAGAATCTGTACTGTAACATCCTATAACTCAGTGGTTTCTCAAATTTGCTGTTCAAGGAGAATAGTGTGCCTAAGGAGAGCCACCAGGAGAAAAAACATTCTCTCAGGCTTTCACAGAGAGCAAATTGGTCAAGCAATGGATGTGACTCATCTAGATGGCTGACACTAACAAAAGTTCTACAAAATGTTGTGTATGGTTTCAGGGTAAATCCTGAGGAGATTTACTGACCTTGTCAGATACAAAAGGTCATCTTATGGTTAACGTTAATTTTTTTTTCTTTTTTTTTACTTTGAGAATAGCTCTGAGGACTAAGTTCCTTTCTGACAAGTTCAAGGACCTGAGTTTGATCCATAGTACTGCATGCCAGATGGCCCCAGAACCCTGGGCATGTGGTGCCTACTCCTGAGAAAAAGCGTGCTAGCACATACCGGTAATCCTAGTTCTGGGGAGGTTGAGACAAGAAGATCACTACGAGTTCAAGCTTCTTAGTGGGTCCCTGTATCAATAAAGTATAATACTTTTTTAAAAAAAAGTTAAAAAGAAAAATAAATCTCACTAAATCCCCACGAATTTGAAATCCTCCTACCTTAGTCTCCCAAGTAGTTGGGATTATCTCCAATAATACTTTTTGTCAACTCTTAGATGACAATATCTGTATGCCCCACAAGGTTTAATCTATTTTTTGTTTTGGCTTGGGATGCTATTTGGTTGGGTTTGTTCTTTGGGGGGGGGGCAGTCCTCCTGTAAACGTAACGTAGCATGAGTTTCAAAGTTTAATTTATAGAGCCGGCAGTATAGCTCAGTGGATTAAGCACTTGCTTAGGAAAGCACAGGGGCCAGGGTTCAGTTCCTTAGTCCTGCCTGCCATGCTCGACTGCTCTCTGTCACACTGAGCCGGTGACAGAGTCCAGGTGTGTTGGCACGCACCTGTAATCCCAGCACTTGAGAGGCAGGAAACAGGAGGATCAAAATGAGTCACAGCTGCATAGTGAGACACTGTACACAGACACTAAATAAATAAATAAATAAATAAATAAATAAAGTGCAATTTATAACTGAAACTATTTTCATTTATATTTGTTAGAATCACTTATAGACTGGATCTATTTCTACCAACTTGGCTTCCTTGTTTGTTTCAGTATTGGCGATTGAACCCAGTGCATTCCCACTGAGCTGCATTCTCGTTGAGCTTCTTTTATATATATATGTTGAGACAGTCTCACTAAATAGCTAATTTGCTCTAACTGGGTTCAAACTAGCAATCTTCTTGCCTGAGCCTCCCAGCATGCTGAAATTATAGACATCACTGCCACAAACAGCTTCCATTGTCTTATTTTTGTGCTATTTTCCATGAATTTTTTAAATTCTTTTTTTTTTTTTTTTTTTTTTTTTTTTTTTTTTTTTTTTTTTTTTTTTTTTTTTTTTTTTTTTTTTTTTTTTTTTTTTTTTTTTTTTTTGTGGTACTGGGAAATATTTTAAATTCTTATTTTTCCTTTTCCACTTTCTACTAAATTAGACATTTTCATCCTCAGTTCATTTTATTGCAACTCATTTTAAGTTATATGTTCACTTTTATTCTTTTAGAAATTACCCTTAAAATTTCAAGATGTATATTTAATTTAAAACCAAGAATTAATCATTATCTTCTTTCCAGACCACATTAGGTTGCAACATTGTTTTCATATTATCAAATTAGTTATTACTATTGATTTTACATACTCCTTTGTAGATTTTGCCAACTATTTATACATTTTATTGGGCCTTATTTATTCTTATAACTTGATCTTTCTTTCAAGCACAATTTTCTTTTCCCTGAAGAGGAAAATTAGGTAGTTCTTTCAGGGAGAGTCTATTAAGATAAACACACTGTCAGGTATTCCAAGCCAAGAAATGAACACAAATGTGGAGCATGGTTTTCTCCCTAATCCTTTTCCCAGCACTTACTGCCTTTCAAGGGTCTCAGATTTATGTAGGGATCTCAGCACTACCTCTTGTCAGTGGTCTAAAACCCTCTCTCTGGTGATTAAAAAAGAAAGTTAAGCCCAAGTCCTTGTCCTCTAAGGAACTCTGGAGGCTACCTTTACAGACCATAAGCTCATAGCTCCCGTATTTAGTCTTGCATGTTTCTATGGAGGATATTGTCTTGTGCACTCAACTCTACATTTTAGAGAGTAAATTTATATTTTCCCAGCATTTGTAGAAGTTCTTGGAAGTAATATTTTAAATTTATTGGATCCACAAAACAAAGCTAGCAATATTATTGGAATCTAATGTTAATTTTAGATCTATTTTTTTTGTAGTGCATGTTTGCAATTCATAATGAATACATTCATCTTGAAAAGTTAGTACACATGCACAACACCATAATTCTTTATATTTCCTTTCCCTCTTCTTCCTTTCTCCCTCAACTCTTCATCCCTTTTCCATTTGCAAAATTTCTTACTATTTTAAAAGGAATGATTTTCACACTTAAATGAAAACTTCTAACCTTGATTTAACCCTTTGTTGGGCACCTCTATTAAAATAAAATCTTCTTAAATTCTGAATTTGCTGAAAGTTCTTGTCTTTCAACAAAATTTGTTAAAAAAAAAAAAACCCTGGAGTTTTTCTGAATTTAAAAAGTAATACAATTTTTCTGCCTTAAGATGTAAAACAACAAATTAATGTGCTATCAGACTGCCATAAAAATTTTTGACATCTTATTATTATATTTTCTTCAGATATTTTTTATGAAACTTTGAAAATGTAGTTAACATTCCAGTATAGCTCTGTTAGCATAAGACTTTTTCCTCTGAATTATATTATGAAATCAAGCTTCCCTGTGTGACATTATCACACAGAACTTTTCTTTCCCCAAGAGGCTTCTGTAAATACCAGAATGCATTATGTTAAAATAAAATCTTTCAAACTCAATAACAACTTTTATGTTATGTAACAATTCTTCTAGTTCTCCCAAAAAATGGTAAAAACTTCTTTTCCAATTAATGAACTAATAGCTTTTCTGTTCTCATATAAACATAATTTTTAGGGAAAAACTTATTGTGGCTAATAGGAAGTATGGGTTCACTGTGACCATTCAAAATACTAAATGGTTCAGACAAATAATGTTTATACATCAGACAGGCAGATCATCAATAGTCTATAACAGCAACCCAAAAAAACACATTAGTGTTCCCCAGCCTCTGTACCCAGGCCATGAGTGGTGCACAACAGCAGACTCCTTCATCTAGGATAAGTTTTATGGGAGAAAAATTTTCCATAAACTGGAGTGGGTGATGGTTTTTAAGATGACTCAAACATATTCCATTTACTGTGTATTTTATTTCTATGTAATACTGTGCTATACAGTTAAATAATTACACAACTCACATAATATAGAATCAGGTAAAAAAAAAAAAAAGTAAGGTCATGCATGGACTAAACTAAGCATAGGGTTTGACTTACAGACTTCCACCAAATGCAGCTTATTTATCACTTCCCACTCACCAAAAGGTTTTTGATGATTCTATATGTAGTTGATTTACTGTGATCTCTGTGCAGCCAAGTCTCCCTCATAATGCTAATCTGTATTTGCAGCTAATCCTCAGTGCTAACATCATTGCTTCAGCTCCACCTCAGATCACCATGTATTAGATTCACATAAGGAGGATCTCTTGCGTGTGCACTACACAGGAGGGATTGCACTTCTGTAAGAATCTATTCCCTCTGCTGTGACAAGTGGCTGAGCTCAAGGAAGAGTAAAGCGAGTGATGGCAATTCCGTAAATAGAGATGGAGCTTTGTTTGCTCACCTGCTGCTCATCTCCTACTGTGCAGTCCAGTTCCTGTGAAGCCTAGGTGTAGGAGACACTTGGTTTATTAGTATAGGTTTTGGAAAATTCCTTTCCCAAGAAACTTGTGAAAGTATGTGTAGAAGATCATGGGGCCTAATCCTCCCTCTACAGCCAAGGAACAACAGTGATTGGGAGAGAGAGAAGTAAAAACAAAAACGAAAGCAGAAAAGCCCCACTGTTGCTGAGTTTTAGGACTGGTCAAAATAGAGAGAAGACCGAAGTCCTGACAGCCAGCGTCCATTCGCATCTGGGTAATTCTGCAGAAAATATCACTGGAGCAAAGCATTCTGGGATCCCCCACTTCCACCCCATTTCTCATGTTAGGTAAAGAAACTAGTGTATGCAGAGCTGCTCCTCTCTACTTTGTGTTGTTGCTTTGAGCAACATAATAGATATAAATTTAGAATTTAGCAAAGGATTATAAAGCAACCAGGTGGAACCAGGATTCATGTCTAAAAACAGCACTGGCAGCTGCAGAGAGCAGCTCTCCCTGACGTCCTTTTCCAGCATCTCCTCACTCCTTGCCTGCAGAGCTCACTACTCTCCTGACTTTTGAATAATAATTCTTCTGCTCTATATTTCCCTCATGTATTTTTCCTAAACAACATAGGATTTTTGTATGCCTATTTATGGATTTTTTTGAATTTTAAATAAAGTCACAATGTTGACATTCTTTTGAGATTTGTTTTCTCCTTAACACTAATTCATCCTGGTTGTTGTACGGTATTGCACAATGCACATTTTTATCATACCTGATTTATTTATCCCATTGTCACTCTGCTGTATTTTATGACAATAACCCTCTTTGCAACCTTTGTATTGACTACTGTGTCCCTCAACCTCTGCACCCAAGGTGTGAATTATTCAGCTTTTCAAATATCTTGAACACATTGTGGATTCTGTCTTTGGCACCGAAGAAAATCCAGAGTTGTTTACAATTTACTTGAAATTTTTGGAATGCAGAGTTTCTTGGTCGTTTAAAAAATAATATTTAAGAAGGTTTTTTTTTCTTCAGAGAGAGGTAGAATCTCAGCGTAGATTTAATTTGCACCTCTTGAATGACCAGTCATGTTGAACATTTTTTTTCATATATTTTCCATTTGTACTTCTTCATCTGGGAAGTGTGGATTCATTTCAAGTGCCTATTTTTATAGTGGGTCTTAAAATTTGGGGATCTGATTGTTTTAGTCCTTTCGTCTCACTCCTGAAAGAATGGCTATCATCAAGAAGTCAACTAACACCAAATGTTGGTGAGACGATAGGGGAAAGGGACCCCTCCTCTACTATGGGAGTATAGACGTGTGCAACCACTGTGGGAATCAGTATGGAGATTCCTCAAAACATTCAAAGTGTTTCATTTGATCCAGCTATTTCTTTTCTTCATACCTCCTGAAAACAATTAAAATATCACCATGATATTTGCACACCTATGTCATAAACATAGTGGCACAATTTGTAATGGCTAAACCTTGAAACAGCCGAAATGCCCATCAACAGATGAATGGATAAAGAAGTAATTTTTAATGCAGTGGAGTACTACTCAACTGTAAAGAAGGATAAGCTTGAGACATTTCTAGTTAAACGGGTGCACCTTGAGACCCTACTCTTAAGTGAAATAAATCAGACACACATGTAAATATAACATTGTTTCTCTGGTACTAGAAACCAAATGTTTGAATAGGCACCAAAACACATAAAAAGTTATTTTTATCACTGCAAGCATGCCACTCATTTCAAGGCACCCAGTGAGCAGTCAGCAGGTTCTTGTGGGTGTTAACACTGACAGTATCTGACCAGTCACCAGCAGCACTGCAGAGACAGATTGAGAAGAGCTATGAAATACAACACAGGCCCCACCCCTCAGGGCCCAGTCTTCGTGGTGGCTCCCAGGTCCTCCTGCAGTGCCAGGCCATGCTCTGACTTCTTGGTGTTTGCAGAGCTGCCAATTTGAAAGCCAGCAGGGAGAACAGAAAGGGAAATCCTGGAGCTGAGGGTGGCTGTGAAATTCTTAGGTCAGAGGCCGTGGGGCTCTGGCAAGCTATTAGTTGTTTTTGTCATAGCTTTGCTTCTAAGCTTTTCCTTTCTTTTTAACTATGAAATACATCAAAAACAGAGAAGACATAAAATTTGTGTCATTACTGTTAGAGAGACATAAAGAAAGCCGCCAATAAACCAAATCAAGAAGTTGAGCTACCCAGAACCCCAAAATTCACTTTATGTTTCCCTGTTAGCATTAGCAACAATTTATCTAATTTTTTAAATAATTTTTAATTTTATTTATTTATTTATTTTTTCTTGTTTCAGAACCTTTGTTTGTTTATTCACTCATTTTTATGGCCGGCTCAGCCCACCCCATGGGCAGGGCTGGCGCAGCATGTGGTGCCGGGGATCGAACCGCGGCCCCTGAAGCCACCCAAGCTTCCCCAAGCAGGCGCTTTAGACCACTGAGCCATCCCACCAGGCCCAATTTATCAAATTTTTAGAAAATCATTTCCTTGGTTTTCTTTGTAGTTTTGCCATCTGTGAATACAGTTTTCCCTGTTTTCAATTTTTTTAAAAGTGGATTCCTATTGCAAATTATTTTATGACCTGATTCTAGTTTTAAATTATATTAAATTATAAAATAAAAACAAACCCTCTTGGCTTTTTAAATGCACATTTCAGTGACATTAGATACCATCTGGCTTCCCCTGCATCATTCAACCACAGAGCTGTCTTTATTCTACAAAACTGAAACTGCTCATCACACAACTACTTACCCTTCCTCCCCGTGTCCCCTGACAACCACTGCTGCTCTGTGTCTTTACAAACCTGGCTCCTTTAATTATGTCAACTAGGTGTCATGACAGGGTTTGTCTTTTTGAGATTAGTCTACTTCACCTAGCATAATGTCTCCAGAGCGTATTTGTGATGTAGCCTGGCTACATCGCAGTTCTTCTTTTGAAAGCAGAATAATATTGTATTGTATTTATGTACCACATTTTCTTTATCCATTTATTCTTTAGTGGATATTTGGGTTTCTTCCACCCGCTGACTAATGTGAACAATGTCATCAGCAACACAAGTGTAAAAATACCCTCAGTCTTTGATATAATTGCTTTGGATGTATACAAGGAGTGGAGTTTTCCAATCACATAGTAGTTCTACATGCATTTTTAGGCAAAGCTGCCATAGGTTTTCTACATTGGTTTTGATTTTTTTATTTACCCATTAAAAGTGTAAAGAGATTCCACTCTCTCCAAATCCTTCTCAATGTTTATTGTCAGTATTTTTATCATAGCTGTCATAATGGTACAAAAGTATACTCAGCTACAGTTGTGAATTATATTTTCTTAATAATTTGTAATACTGAGCCTAATTTCATGGCTTTGTCAGTCATTTGAATGTATTCTTTGGAGAAATATTTATCCAAGTCCTTTGTCCATATTTTAATTTATGTGTGTTATAGAATTTCTTGGTGTATTACAGATACAAACTTCATATGAGGTATGTCATTTGCAGATATTTCTCCCATTCCACAGGCTGCCTTTTCACTTCATTGTATCCTTTTATGAACAAAAATTTTTAACTGTGATACAGTCCCATAAGCTGGGACTGTTAAGAGTCATATCCTAAAGTTGTTTCCAGATCTTATGTTTTCTTCTAAGAATTTTATAGTTTTTCTTCTTACAATTGAGTCTTCACTTATTTTGAATTAATTTTGCACACAGACTCACAAGGACTCATCTTCAATCTCCCTATCAAGTAGTCTCAGCACCCTGTAGCAAATCATTCATATGTGAAGGTTAATTGCTGACCTTTCAATTCTATTCCATTGGTCTAAATGTGTGTCTTTATACCAGTACTACACTATCTTGCTTACAGTAGCTTATACAGTATACGTATAGAAAACATACAGAAAGTGTTTAAATCAAAGATAAAATAGCAATGACACAGTTTCAAAACAAGTTAGTAGGATGGTTATAATAATTAATATCATGCATATTGTTGTCGTCACAGTAGTTATTCAGAGGACAAGGTGTAGACCTGATATCTTTTTTTTAAAGAATTTTTTATTTTTTTATTTTATTTATTTTTTCTTGATTCAGAACTTTAGTTTGTTTATTTATTTATTTTTATGGCCGGCTCAGCCTGCCCTGAGGGCAGGGCTGGCACAGCATGTGGTGCCGGGGATCAAACCACGGTCCCTGCAGCCGCCTAAGCTTTCCTAAGCAGGTGCTTTAGACCACTGAGCCATCCTGCCAGGCCCCATAGACCTGATATCTTGTCTAAGCAATATTAGTACAAACTTTTATTCTCAATGAACTAAGACAAAATAGCTTTATATTTATCCTAACTTTCTTGTGTGTGCTCTTAATATATATATTAAGTTTCTAATACTAAGAGAAACTATACCATGTATATGAAGATAATGAACAAGTCTTAAATGTCTTCAGAGAAAAAAATTATTTACAAAGAACAATAAATTGATAGCAGGAATAGATGCCAGAATAAGTTGTGTCGGTTACTTTTCTCTGACTACTGGAACAAATACCTGACGCTCAGAATTAAGGAAAGAAAGGTTCATTTAGCTCACAGTTTGTGAAGGTTTCACTCCATACTCAGCTGGCACCAAGGCAGACTGACCCATGGTAGAGGGCAGCAGGTAATGGCATCAGAAAACAGCAAAACAGTAAGAGCAAAAGGCGAGGAGCAACAACAACAATGACGGCAGAGAGGAAATCTGTCTCCCTTACGTTGCATTCAGGCTGTCTGCCCCAGGCTGGGTGTGGTACTCACACCCATAATCCCAGCACTGAATCAGCAATTAATTACAAACTCTGGAAGTGTACCTCATAACTACATGAGGCTTTGGGGTGGGAGACAAATATACACAAACGATAACAAAGGTAATACTTTGGAGTAGTTCAAAGAAAGGAATCACCCAGTTACAGTTTTATGCCTGCTTCAACTATGACAACAAATTCAGTACATTTTAAAACATGTACTAAAAGAAATATTGAAAGTTGTGCTTTAGTAGGAAAGACTGTTCCCATAGACAACTTTGCTACCGGAAGCAACAATGATGAGTGATAATATATTTCAGTAAATGCAATTGATTATTAACAATGAATAATTAATATTTTGAGTCTAAAAAAGGAAGAAAATAAAACATAATTTCTTTCCTGGAAACAAGATGATTTTAAAATTCGTATGGTACAAACAAATACATCAGACTTCTGTTGGCTGGGAATAGAAGGCCAGGTTACTTTAATCAGTTCTCCAGCAAAGACAGCTAAACATGCTCCATAAATATTTTTTTTAATTCTGACATGATAAGAAGGAACTACCTTGTAAACACTGGAGGAAACATGGAAACTCAGAATGGTGTGTGAAGTAGGAGGATCACTCTCGCTCCCAGGGTATCTTATGAATTTTCACTTAGAAAGCGGAAGTGGGAAAGAAGAAAAGAACTGGAAGCCCTGCATCTGCACAAAGAAGGGAGATAAAAAATATGCTTGGACTTTTACAGAAACCCCAAACAGCAGGAAATCTCTCCTCCCTCAGATGAGATGAGACCTGATGGTCACAGGGAACCTGAAGCCAAGAACATGGACCAAAGTGGTCTTGGACCAGTCATAATCCCAAGTTCTTAGTAGAAATAAATGGACAGCATTTTGGCAGGAAACTTGCACCCCAGACCCCCAGAAAACCACACAATTTTTAATGGGATGACCAATACACAGTCAAAGTTAGCCAAGTACACAAGTCACCGTGCATGTGGACAACAGAAACAATGGACATGCTAGTGGGCTCAAAACGAAACAAAACAAAACAAAAACCACCAGACACCAAGACAGAGTTGAGTGTGCAGGAGCTATATTAGAAGAAAGATCTGTGAGACAAATGATTGTAACCCAAGGGAGACTGGAAGAACCATGAGATACAGATTTGAGCCCTGTAAAGGATAGGGAGGAGGAGAGCTGGTATTATGGCTCATACCTAGATGTTTTTCCCAAGCCTCCTATGGTGATAAGTAGGAAATTTGTTTTATTTATTTATTTAGTACAGGGTCTCACTATGCACCTCAGACATAGTGACCCTCCTGTTTCAGCTTCCCCAGGGCTGCAATTACAGGCATGCACCACTACACCTAGTTTCAGTGGCTGATGAGGCACGGCTGGCATAGCTTGCAGCACCAGGGCTCAAACCCCGGTCCTTGCACTTGCCAGGCCGGCACTTAGACTGCTGAGCTAGCTCCCAGCCCATGAGTAGGGTATTTCAAAGGTGTTGGATTGGGTATGTAAATGTGGATTAAGGATATGATACTGGGATTGAGGGTGCCCTACCATGGGCAGCACCAATCGATAGATTTGTAGACTGAATGGAATATAAAGGAACAGAGGGAAGGTAGGCTTGCTGCCTCTGCCTGCCCCCTCCCATCATGGGCTGTTTTTCCTCTGTGATGCCCCTCTGCCATGCCACCCTGCTTTGGAATTCACCAACTCTGGACTGAAATCATCACAAACTGAGCTAAATAAACCTTTCACCCTTAACTTGTGGAAATCAAGGTGTTTTTTTTTTTTTTTTTTTTTTTTTTTTTTTTTTTTTTGTCTCAGCAGCAACAAAAGTAACTAAGACAGCTGGATGGAAGAGCCTTGGGCTACAAGTGCAGTTCTGGGAAAGCTGGCTAAGCTGATGAGAAATATGCAGGCCTTGTACCTACCAGAGGAGTTTCATGTTTGCCAGAAATAGAGCTGCCTCTGTACTTCTGTCCTGCTCAGCTGTTAGCTGAGAAGTGTGCTGGATTCAGAACAGAGCAGCCAAGGTCATCCATTAATTATTCTCCCTGCAGTTGGAGATCTAACAGGATCGTCGTGGTCACTGCTGTTTGTACTGAACAGATCTGCCTCTTCACAGGGTTTAGGATAGCTTCTCCTTGGTCCCCTGGGCGTTTATTCCTATGAGGTGACTCAGAGGTCAGAGTTGCTGCACCCCCATGATGGCAGCTTATTTCAAGGCTGGCACTAACATTCTTCTCCCTGATCTGGGTGTGTCTCATTTTTACCTAGTACCTCTACAGGGCTTGGAGGTTTACCTGGTACTCTGGATCGAGCTTTCACTCCAGAGGGTTCCGAGCCCCAGCAATCAGTCAAGGCCAAGTTGTAGTTGTTCATTCACAACTACAAGAAGGACATCCCAGAACACACTCAAGTGGATCATATAGGCTCCACGCTTATCTCTCCTGGCAAGAGAGAAGGACCTGTTCACAAGGTGCCACTGAAGTTGGTATGCTAAGCCCTCACTATTTGCTAAGGCCCCAGTTTTTCAGTATGCTCTGCAGAATATAAAATACAGTGAAGCGGTAACCAACCAGCCAATGTTGCTGTCTTTGCGGGCATGGTTTCCCACTGTTTGCACACACTTTTTGAGGGGTTGTTTTTCTGTCTCAGCTCCTTCATCGGGGTATTGTTTCACATCACCACCAGTGAAAACTTTAGTAATGAAGGCTCTTTGTTGCATGAGGGACTTTTTGTACCCCTCCTACCAACCAAGACAGCAGCCTCTTTGCCCATCCAGCAGTGCATGAAGCAATCTCAAGTCCCCATTTATCATTTCTGGGCTCAAATATGCAAATCCTCCTATCTCACCCTCTCAGAGTGCTGGGATTATGGACTGCACCACCACATCACGCTCATCACTGTTGGTTTATACAGTGTTTGACAGATTTAGCTACACATCTGCAGCTTCCTGTGTTGTCCATTCCTTCATCTTCTCCAGCCCTGCAGATGGCATCATTTCTATCTATCTATCTATCTATCTATCTGTCTGTCTGTCTGTCTATCTATCTATCTATCATCTATCTATCTATTTAAAGTGCTAGGATGGAGCCCAAGACCTCATGCTCGCTAGGCAAGTGTTCTACCTCTAAGGGTTCTCTCTGTCTCTGTCTCTCTGTCTCTATGCCTCTCTCTCTCTCTCTCTCTCTCTCTCTCTATGTCTCCCCCACTTCCCTCACCCCCTTTATTTTACTTTGTTTTGGGGATAGAGTCTCACCATTTTGCCTAGTCTGGATTTATTAAATATATATTAGACCTTGTTTCCTCTTCTATTCCTTTGAACTTCTTTCCTGTATTTTAGTCTTCCCTGTAATGTTCCCAATAATTTCTTCTGACCATTATCCAGCTCAGTAATTGTCTCTTCACCTCTTCCTAGCCTGTTATCAAACTATATTTGTAATTAACAAAGTAATTAACTGCAGTTGCAGTATTTCATTTTTAGAACTTCTACTTACTTCTTCGTGAATTTATAGTCCCTGATTCCCTGGAGATAGTTTTAAGCTAGTCTTTTACTTCTTGATACATAAGATTAGTTACTTTATAGTGCAGCTGACAATTCTCTATCTGAAATGTCCTTTGTGGCAACCATGAAATACACTGTCCAGCTTTCTCACTGCAGGGAGCACTAATGGCTCGCAGCGCCAGCCTCTGCACGCTGCCATTCGTGACCATATTTCTGTGGGAAACCTTTCCTCCGAAAGCTGCTGCCCATGCAAGCCGAGCAAGGGCTCAAGGGGAGGCCTGCTTCTGAGAGAAGGAGGCTCTTCTGATGGGTGACTTGGGCTCACAACTCCCCACGACATAGCACTCTGCCATTAAAGCCGGCGTCACTCCCTCCTGCCCAGGGGTCAGATCTGCATCTTGAGGTGCTCCTCCCCACTACCACAGCCACCTCTCCATCTTCCTGGTTAGGCATGTCCCGTGGGAAATTCCTCAATGTCTTGGTGTCCACTTCTTGGTGAACCTGGACTAGTACAAGAGATACCAGAAGTAACTCAGGAAAAGGGAATCATAAATCTGAAGACCCCAGAATTCTATAAAAGAGTCTTTCTTCCTATCTACTGTGTCAACTATATAGCTTATACCTACTTTTCCGGAGTGATGTTGAAGAAAAATGTTTTTTCTTATTCCCCCGCTCCCCTGCTTTTTGTATTTAGCACAGGGTCTACAGGGTCTGTAGGGTCTCACTACATAGATCGAACTTATAGGGACCCTCCTGTTTTCAGCCTTCCAAGCCCTGGGATCACAGGTGCCTCAGCACACCCCGAGGGCGGGGCTGGCATAGCACATTGGGGATCGAACCCTAGTCCCTGCACCTGCCTAAGCAGGTGCTTTAATCTACTGAGCTATCTGGCCAGCCCTCCTTTTTCAATTCTCTACACACACAATAAATATTACTTTTTATTATTTTTTAAAGAATTTTTAAATTTTATTTATTTTTTCTTTTCTTGTTTCAGAACCTTTGTTTGTTTATTCTCTCATTTTTATGGCCGGCTCAGCTTGCTCCAAGAGCAGGGCTGGCGCAGCATGTGGTGCCGGGGATCAAACCGCGGTCCCTGAAGCTTCCCAAGCTTTCCCAAGCAGGCGCTTTAGACCACTGAGCCATCCGGCCGGGCCCCACTTTTTACTATTTTTAAAATCATGAATATAGATCACGTAAACTCACTGTGGGGTAAGCCAGTTTTCTTAAGATTACCGTGAATACGATCATGAGTAATAAAACTACTAAGGATCCATTCTTTTCTTGGGGGTAAAAACTGTCTTAAAAATATAACACTCTTGCTCTGAAATTATGATGTGTCATTACTGGTGCACAAATGGAACCTAAGAAATAAAGAGGAAGAAAATAATTATTTCTAGAAGAGTCAAGCAAGAATTGAGAAAAAGAGGAAGGTGAAGAGGTCTAAATGAAAGGAGTTTCAAGAAAGTAGGTGTATGAGAAGAAATAAACCAAGTTGAAAATGGAAAGAACAAAAAGGAAAAGTACAGCATTTGAACTCATGCCTGGCCCTCATCTAAGTTCTTTTTTTAAATTATTTTTATTTTTGAGAGAGGGTCTCACTGTACAGTTCAGGCTGGCTTTGAGCTCACTTTTGTAGCCCAGGCTGGTCCCGAACTCACAACGATCCTCCTGCCTCAGCCTCCCGAGTGCTGGGATTACAGGCGTGAGCCACCACGCCCAGTTTAAGTTCAAATGTCAAACGAACAGCAGAACTGAACTCAATGGAGCAGTATGGGGCAGGTGTTAGTTACCTGCATTGACCGCCAGGTGGCAGCAGCATCTCATAACCCCCTTGTCCTAGGTAGAACGTGGGTGGCCAAGATCTACGTATATAGGACTTTTGCGTAGGGACGAATGTTCACTAGTTAAGTATTCATAATTTAGGAAGAACTTGTATGTTTTTTCTCAAATCAGGTAAAGCAATATGAATGGAATTTTGGCCTAGAATAATTCACATATTATAACCTGATGTTGTTCTGCAAAAATTGCCCCCAAAAGTCTGTATGTCTACATCTCCAACCACTAATATCAAGTTAAAAACATATGGAACAAAAAAAAAACAAACAAACAAACAAAAAAAAAAACATATGGAACGACTACCATAGCAACAGTTTTGGTAGCCAACATTCAGAAAAGGACCATGGCTTCAAGATGTGGGCTTTTTTAGTTTTTTTAGTGGTAGCTGTGAATTGACCTATTTCCCCAAAAATAATTATTTTAAATTTTATTATTTCAGGCTTTCTCATACATGAATATTCCTCCAGGTGTCCCTAAAGAAAAGTCAAATAAAACAGAATTAAAACTATATTTAATTGTCTATAAAGTAACTCTTCCTTTAAAAAAAAGCAAATCCTTGTCTCAGTCCATGCTAAAGAATGATGCCAAGACAGTTCTAAAGTTTAAAGCAAGTATTTATAAAGCAAAACAAAATGTTTTTAAGACATACTGACAGATATGAGTAAGACCTTAAGAAGATACCAAACATACCTGAGAAATGTGCTGTGGTTTTAGATTTTTTTTCCAGTCCCATACTGAGGCCCAAACCCAGGGCCCCACACGAGCGAGGCCAGTGCCCAGCCTTGAGCTCCGTGCCATGGCTGACAGTGCGTCACCAGGCTCCTTTCCCTCCCAGATGTATGAAACTTCGAAGTTGTGCTACCCATGCTGATCTCTACCAGTGCTCAGCTTTGCCAGCCAAATACCTGCACTTAAATACTTTGGGAATCTTAGGGCTCCAAGGAGGAGATTAAAGTAAGATTCCGTCTCGTTTTCAAAGGACTAAGAATTTCACACAGGAATGTGAACAATTTATGTAAGGGTCGTTGGCCTCACTGGAAATGCATTTGATTGCAGTGAACTGGAGCCTCAGACTCTTTGACATTTTCCAAGGAGAAGCACTGGGCATTAAAAACAGTGAGTATGAGACCATGACCAACTTGAAGTTTTAGAAACAAGCCCGGAGGTGACTAAGAGTGCAGCACCCAACCAATATCTGCAGTCCCACAGACACACATGGGCAAGATGTGAGGAGGACCCATAAAATGAAAAGTAGTGCTGAAGAAGAAAGTCAGAATTGCTTGTTTTATTTACCCTATGGAATCTACTTTGAAGACAAGCTTTATAGTCAACAGAAGACAAGGACAATATGCTTGCAAAATACAAATGACTTCTATCTGCAAGGTCAGCAATCCATAATGTCTCTGACATTGAATCTGAAGGCGACAGTGTGAAGTGGCTGGATGATCCCATAGGAATTGTCTTTTACAAATATCCTGGAAAGTGGGGTGGGAGGTTAGAATATTCAACAGATCGTGGGCATCATGAATGCCAGCGGAAGTAATTTCAGGCTGTATTCATTAAATTAGGCAACACAGCTCCACCAAGGTATTTTGAAAGGAAAATAACATGGGAGGGGGGCTCAGAAGGATAAACATCTGAAACTGAAAGTAGTAAAATTAGGAAATAATTGAAAAACACTGGGCAAGGTATAATGAGTACTGGATTCATGTGGGGAAAGGTGAAGGCTTGTGGAACATAAGGTGATGAGACAGAAACAAGAGAATGATTTCATAGCTTGGCTCCCTAAAAAGATACAAATCATTAAGAAAACAAGAGGAAAAAGTACATATGAAAAGACATTTGAGAGCACTGCTGGGCGCAGGGGTCTGGCTTGGCACAGAGGCAGCGGCCCACGGCAGGAATGTCGCGCGACGCTTCGCAGGCCACCAGATGCTGGTGGAACCAGACGCGGCTGCAAGCATTGCTACAGTAAAATTTAAGACCCCTCCAGTGAATAGCCTTTCCCTGGAGTTTCTGGCAGATTTCATCATCTGCTTGGAGAAGCTGGAAAAAGACAAGACCTTCTGGGGAGTCATCTTAACTTCCAACTCTTCTGGCATCTTCTCAGCTGGCCTGGACTTGAGGAAGAGCCTGGCACACTGCGCTGAATACTGGAGGTCTGCGCAGGAGATACGGCCGAAGCTCTACACATCCAACATGATCCTGGTTGCTGCCATCAACGGAGCTTCCCCAGACAGAGGCTGCTTGATGTCCCTCAGTTGTGACTACCCAGTCCTGGCTGACAACCCTAGGCACCAAGTAGGACGGAATGAGAGTCCGCTGGGCATGGTCGCCCCCTTCTGGTTCAAAGACACTCCTGTGAACCCCACTGGGCGCCGAGCCGCAGAACGTGCCTTGCAGCTGGGGCTTCTCCTCCCACCAGCAGAGGCCCTTCAGGTGGGCATCGTGGACCAAGTGGTTCTGGAGGACCAGGTACAGAGCACAGCACTCTCACTGATGACCCAGTGGCTGGCCATTCCAGACCATGCTCGGCAGCTGACCAAGAGCACGATGCGGAAGGCCACAGCAGACAACCTGACCAAACCGCGGGAAGCAGACATCCAGAACGTAGTCAGCTTCATTTCCAGAGACTCCATGCAGAAGTCCTTGCAGATGTACTTAGAAAGCTCAAACAAAAGAAACACTAAGGGGCCTGGCAGGATTGCTCAGTGGTCTAAAGCACCTGCCTAGGAAAGCTTGCGCGGCTGCAGGGACCGTGGTTCGATCCCTGGCACCACATGCTGCGCCAGCCCTGCCCTCAGGGAAGGCTGAGCCGGCCATAAAAACAAACAAACAAACAAAGAAACAAAAGTTTAAATAAAAAAAAAAAAAAAAACACTAAGGCAAAGCTACCTGTCTTACGGGTTTTGCTATAGTCCCAGAGGGATTTTTTTTTTTTTTTTGTCTTTTTGAGACAGGGTCTCACTATGCAGTTGAGGCTGGCCTTGAGCTCACTTTTGTAGCCCAGGCTGGTCTCGAACTTGCACCAATCCTCCTGCCTCAGCCTCCCCAGTGCTGGGATTACAGGCGTGAGCCACCACGCCCGGCCTCCCAGAGGGATTTTAAACGAGGTAATTTTTAACTCACTCAGCTGCTTTCTGATCTTGAAGAGTCCCATCTCTTGTGTCCCAGTATCCCAAGGTCCCACTGTAATCCCAAGTGTCTTTGTGCCTCAAGGGGAGGCAAGGTTTAAAGAGCAATGCCTAAATTTTTGGATTTAATGGCAGGCCTTGTGGGCCCAGACAAAATCACACTTTCTCCTTTCCCAAAGCAAATTTATGAATAAAGTCTTCTGGTTGTCTCATTAAAAAAAAAAAAAAAAAAAAAAAAAAAAAAAAAAAAAAAAAAAAAAAAAAAAAAAAAAAAA
>PVJA010037843.1:0-20105 GCA_004027025.1 Myocastor coypus | reverse complement strand
GGCTGGGCTGGAACAGGAAGTTAGTCGCGGGAACGCAGAGGCGGGGCAGAGGGGCGCAGGGGCTTACCCGCGGCGGGTGCGCAGGCTCAGCTCCCAGCGGTGGGGTTTGAGCTGGGCTGCGGAAGTAGCTTATAATAGTGAACAATTTGGTCAAATATTGTTCCGTTTCTTCTGGTTCCTTTGCTACCTGAGTCCTTGGTAAAGTCGAGTTGAATTTTCAGACTGTTTACAATCTCTGTCATAACGATGTGCTAAAACACTCCATGACTCCCAATCATAATTTTTTTAAAGCCAGTCTTCCTCCAGTAGGATTCTCCTTGTTTTAAAAGTAGAATTACTAGATTAGTTTTGGTTTAATGTTGTCTAGTAGTCAACTTAGTTGAGTAAACACTAATCATTAACCATGTCATACCTATTATGAGGCATTGTTGCATTTACACAGAGAAATGAGCCTCAAGCACTGTTCTCAAGGCATTCAACATCCAACCAGCTGGACCAGACCATGGGAAGCTAGCTTAAGTTCATCACATGGAAGCATGCCAAGGGGAAATTATTACTAGGAGAGGATGCTTGAGCTGGACCTTCCTTGGTAAGTAGGTTTCTGTCTGCTGTGAAGGAGAAAGCTCCGTGCTCCACAGGCAGTGGGAGCCAAGTGTTACATGAGAAAAGGCTTGGGGAGTAGGGAAGCTATCACACAGGAGGAAAGGCCAAGAGCTTTACTTCCTCTCTTGGCTAAGAGTTCAAATAAGAGCTGCATGTGTAACAGTGGTAATGAACCCATGGCAAACGTGCCACAGAGGGTTTTTTGATTTATTGAAAGTTCAACAAGGGGCTGGGGAGATAGCTCTGTGGCCCAAGTGCCTGCCTGTCAAGTGTGAGGTAGTAAGTTTGAACCCCAGTCCTGCAAAAAAAAAAAAAAAGGGGGTGTGGCTGGAGAGATAGATCAGTGGAATAAGCACAAGGTCCAGAGTTCAACCCCCAGAACCACCCCCCCCCAAAAAAAAAAAAAAAAAGGACTCAACAAAGTTTAGCAGCATAGATACATAGCAAAAATTCACACTATCTGGAAAGATTTGAAAGTATAAGGAACTTATCTGTATTTCTCCTCTGTGTTGCTTTCTGTTCCTCCTGTAACTAATTACAACGTAATATGGGTTGCCTAAAAGAACTGTAGAGTGACTAGTATAAAGCAACTCAAGTTTATTGTTAAGCTTCTATAAATCACAATCTCAACATATGTAGCACTGGATTAAAGTCAGGTGATATAGGCTGGGAAAATAGCCTGTTTTCTTGCTTTTTCCACTTTCTTAAGGCTACTAGCATTCTTTGTCTCTTGGCCTCCTTTTATTTATTTATTTATTTATTTATTAACACAACTGTTTTTATTCCATACAGTTTCTTTTCAGAAAATATGTAGATGCTTGTTACTAGTATATATTTACAGTACATAGTGATGACACTCACCACAGGCAAGTTGATACGCGTATACAACACATCTCAGTGCTTTTTTCTCATCTTTTTTTCCTGACCATCCTTCTGTAGTCAAATCAAGGAAGGGCTTTTTGATTTTTAAGAACATTTGTGATTAGATTGGTCCCACCTCAATGTAGTATACTTCCCTATATCAAAATCCTTTATTGGGGCCCAGCAGGATGGCTCAGTGGTCTAAAGCACCTGCTTAGGAAAGCTTGGGCAGCTGCAGGGACCGAAGTTCAATCCCCGGCACCACATGCTGCGCCAGCCCTGCCCTCAGGGCAGGCTGAGCCGGCCATAAAAATAAACAAACAAAAGTTCTAAAACAAGAAAAAAATAAAATAAATTTAAAAAAATAAAAAAATCCTTTATCATATATTCAAAGTCCTGTTTGCTTGTGAGGTTGTCAATTCAGTTTTCACAGTTAGAATATGGATACAGAAGGCTACATCCTTATTCTCTTTGGATTTTTTCTCTTTACTCAAACTATTTGGACAACTAGCCTAGCACATAGTTCTTTTATTCTGAAAAAAGATTTATTTATACAATATTTGATCATACTAGGTACATTTTTCTGCCTTAAATTTTGGGGAGAGGGGTCTGAGGATTGAATTCCAGAGCCTCATGTATGCTAGGCAAGCACTGTTCCCTGAGCCAGCCTTGTGCCCAAACATTTTCATTTTAAGTGCTATGATGGTGTTGTAGTTAGTAGGTGCTGCTACTGTCAGTATAATAATTGTTAGTACTGTAATGCTGGAATGACCCCAGGACATACAACTCTCAAATATCCATGGGCAGTTGGCTTCCTCTACAGATAATAAAACTTAAGAATGCTCAAGCCCCTTGTATAAAATGTTGTAAATTGCACACAACCTACCCAGATTCTCCTCTGTACTGTAAGTCATGTGTAGATTGCTTATAATACCGACTAAAAAGTGAATGCTCTATGAAGGGTTGTTACACGGTATTGCTTGAGGAGGGACTGTGCACATCAATAGCTTCTTATGTGCATATGCCATGTTAGAGCAGTGATGATGCATGAATTCTCACTTACGTGACCCTTACAAAAGAGGTTGTAACCCCAGCTGATTGATGAGAGTGAGTAGAGCCTTGAGCCGCTTTCCCTGGGTATCAGTTCTGATGTTGAGTCCAGGTCTGACTGGTTTGTTCTCCAGTCCTATTAAGAGGATGGGGAAGGCCCCTAAAGTTACATCCCTATACTTCAGTCTGCAGGTATATGGGGCAGCATCCTAAAATAATATCTTCAGAATGATTGGCCCTTCATATGTTTCAGGTGCACTTGTATACATTCTCACTGATTTTTACTTAAACATGCAAGATGACTGTGATTTTAATACAGGGTGCTGTGACACAGCATCCTTAGGGAACTCTTGCACCATCTACACCTGAAGTGGATGGCAGCTCTGGCTGAATGGCAGAGGCTGGTAGGAGTTTACCTTTAGCACTCTGGACAAATCCCTGGGAGGATCTGCTGTGGGGATTAAGTAGGCCTCATCTTGTTGAGCTGAAGCTGGGTTAGGGTTTTTGCCATCAAAAGAGCCATTGGTTTGGAACCCCTGGTTAGAATTGAAGTTCTCTAAGTGCTGCCACCGCAGGATGTTAGCATGTTGGGGTGTAAAGCCCCAGGGTGTGGTGTGAGGCCATTGCAGTGATTTGCCATCAGAGTTCAGATCACCACCTGCATGGAACTGCTGACTTCAGCTGACCTGGCAGGCTGGTGATGACTGGTAAATGGTATTAGCTGGGATAATTTTGGTAAAGGGTAAGGTGTTTGGGTTCTACAGAAAATTGAATTTGGTATGAATAAGACTTGATTCAACCCCCAGCATTAGGTGCTCTTATGGGTAAAGACTAATGCGGTGGCCCACACCTGATTCTACATGATTGTCTCTTGCACAGAAGAGTGACTGTGCATGCTGAGTTGTGGTTTTGGTGCTCTGGAATGTTTGATAAAGAAGTGTCACAGCCTGTCTAGATCAGTGCCAGCTGGCCCGGGGTCCAGGGCTTCTGTGTTCCTGGGCTTCTGTTTCTCAGAAGAGCTGCATGGGAATGCAGAAACAAGAGACTTGTTGTGCCATTCAGATCTTTGGCAGCTGAAAGAAAAAAGGATGATAAAGTGCCTCTGTTTTGCTCTGCTCTAAATGGTACATTAGGATTTTTATAATTTTGTAGAATTCCTTAGGAAAGCTTATGTTGGAGCATGTATTCTGAGGGTTTGGGGGACTTTGTGTGAGTGACAGTTGAGTTTGTCAGAAGGATAAGTGACCTTATAGGCAATGAGTTTTTGGTCAGAATTCAGCTACTAGCTGACTGTTATTTTGTGCCAGTTACTTGCCCTCTCTGAGCCTATAAACTGGAGCAACTTCATCTTGAGCCTGTTGTGTGTCTTTCACTAAGTATTGGCCCTTTGGGTCTTAATGCTTTTGATACAAAACATGCGGTCCTAATGGACGTGCTTCGTAAATGTTTTGGAGCTCTACAGAACTGTTTCCTGTTCCAAGCATAAGTTCATGAGATCAGTGCAGTTAGGTGAGGTAATATGCATAAAGCATTCAGCAGAGCAGCTGATACCCACTAAGGGGAAGGTAGTGAATGGAGGTTGTTAGTTACATTTACTTTGTGTGATCTATGGGAGTGTTCCAGTGCTGCCCCCACAGAGGAGGTGCTGCTCCTTTTCTTTGTATATTTTTTAGATTTTAATTATTGTTGACATGTAGCACGTTTTTTTGATTTGTGCCTTGAGGAATGTTATGGCTTGTCCTTGCAAAGCCACATGCAGTGGTAAGTGGAGCTCTTCAGAGGTAGCTAGATCTAGAATGTGTGACACTGGGATTAGGTGTGTGACAATGGGATCAAGGTTTTGTGGTTGTGAAATTAGTCCATTGGTTGGTCTGGCATGGTTGTGGGAGTGGAAAATGGAAAGGCCCTCTTTGGGTGTGAGTGCTACCCACTCTCAGGTCTGTAGTCTGGATGGATGTAGAGTTTCAGACAGAAGGCAGGCAGGGCTACTGGTGTTCCCTTGCTACTTCCTTGCCTTGCTGCCTCCTGCCTTCTGCCTGCCATGAACTGTTTCTCCTCTGTGAGGCCCCTCTGCCATGCTGACCTGCCTTGGGACCACTGGCTGTGAGCTGAAACCCGTAGAGATTTTGAGTCACAACAAACCTTTTGACCTTTGAGTGGCAAGTGTGTGGTTTCAGCAGTGAGAAAAGTAACTACAGACAGAGCGTCTAGGACTGACGTATGCGGTCCTGGGAAAGGTAGCTTTTGCTTTCGTGGTTTCCCCCTTTAAAATACAGCTCTGTAAGATGAAAAGAAGCTAAACACAATCATCATCTAAGTAGCCCCGCTGAGGAAGTCATTTTTTAGTATGGCCTTTCCAGAGTTCCTAACTTGTATTATCAGAAAGGAAATTCCTGAAGCACATAGCTTGCTGTTGTCCTTGAGAGAGACCACGGAAGCCTGAGAAGGAAAGTCTTGCTTCTATTTGTAGAACTTAGATGTTTTTCAAGCTCCCTAGAGACACAGAGTCCAACTGATATAACCCTTATCCTCATGGAGATTTGTTTTGGGAGCAGGATAGACATTAAATCACAGAGATGAAGACTGAATTTTCATTGTGATTAGTCCTGAGAGCAGTAGTATGTGGTTAGTGTGCAGTACCGGCTCAGCATCTAGTGGGGGGATCAGAAGAGCCACTTGGGAGAGATGATTCTCGGCTTGGGGCCTGCAGAATGAGAGAGAGCATCCTCCCCGGTGGAGGTGGGAAGCGGTGAGGGAGCAGACAGCTCCCATTTCACATTAGCTCTGAGCAACTTTGAGAAGTGGACCCACCTGTGCAGACAGGAAGTGTTGGAGGGTTGTGGTTTGGGTGGCGGGAGAGGAAGTTGGGCACTCGCTTTCCTCTTTGGGGTCCCCATATTTGTGGTTTCCTCCGCATTTCCCGCAGGCCTCTATCCATGTGGCCCCTTTAGTGAGGAGACCTTCCCTGGCCCTTTGGGTCATGTCACCTCTTCCCCACCTTGCTCGTTTCCTCTATGGTACCCATCATTACCCAGCAAGCCAATGGCTTTTTCTTCTTTGTTTGTAGTGTGTTCCTTGTGAGGAGAATGTGAGAAGTAGTATGTGGTTAGTGTGCAGCGCCAGCTCAGCATCTAGTAGGAGGATCAGAAGAGCCACTTGGGGGAGATGATTCTCGGCTTGGGGCCTGCAGAGCTAGGGAGAGCACCCTCTCTGGTGGAGGCGGGAAGCAGTGGGGGAGAAGGTAAGGTCTCTATTTTCTTCCCTTCTGTGTCCATAAAGGCAGCCTCAAAACTTTTTTTTTAAAGGCAAGGCACATAGAAATATTGATTTTTCTTTTTTTAAGTTTTGATGTTAGACATAAAAGATAGTGGGTAGGAAAATGTTTGAACACAGATGCTCCTTGCTTTTTGATGGAGTTACATCCTGAAAAACTCATCATAACTTCAAAATATTTACTCCAAGGCTCTATGTGGACATGACTGTTCCATTACCCAACCTGTCTTCTGCAGAGGCCTTGTTTTCAGTTCATCCTTGGCAAAAACAGGATGTCTTAAAAACGGTAAGATGGAACAGAGACTTTTGCAAGCACCTACACATGTAAAGACACCCAAACATTCATACCAGATGCCTCAACTTTGCTTACCAAGGCGGGAAAAATCCAGGCGACTTAGACCACTGAGGTTTATTAAGATCTTCTTGGCTTATGTTCCTTGCCTTCTTTCAAAACCTATTTTAAAAGCCTGCTTCTTTTTGCTCCCTCTAGACTGCCTTTTTGCCTTCTGTCTACCTGGAGCCAGACCCAATAAAATCTGTACCATGTTGACTTCACAGAGGCCTGGTGGTCTTGGTTGGTCTCTGCCTGGTACTGTTGCTAGCATTTACTAAACCTGCCCTGCCCATTGCGCATCAGTTTATCAGCACAGTACACCAAACGGTGTTAGGGTCCATGGGGCTAACTGGGAGCCATCGCCCAAGAGAACAAAACAGAGACAGAGACATAATATGAGTGAGTGTCAGAATGTCATGCTGAATAGGACTGCCCATAGAAAATGAAAATTCGAAATGTGAAATACAGTTCCTGCCGCATATGTGTACCGCTAGTGTTTGCTTCAGCAGCCCATATATGAAAACTGAATATGTACTGCTTTGGTGCCATAGCAGAGTCCAAACTGAGGCATCCTGAGTTGAGGATATCTGTGTATGATTTCTTTTTTTGGCTCTTTATAAGTTGATATAAAAATCTAGTTCTCTTACCCCCTTTTTATTACTAGACTTGAGAAAAAACTACCCTTTCATCTGATGTTGATCCAAGTATTTATGATATAAATTACAATGCAATTTCTCTAAATGAATTATTTTGACAAGAGTCAAAATAATTGACCCTTTCTTTTTTCTTGTTTGGGAAAGGTCTGAAGGCCAAGATCAAAACTTGTCAAAAGTGTTGTAACATACCTTAAACCCTAGCCCTAAACAGGCAAAGCAGAAGTATAGCAAATTTGAAGGCTATTTAGGCTCCTTAGAGAAATCCTGTCTCAAAATAAAAAAATAAAAAGGGCAGCATAGTGCCTCTGGATTTGATCCTTTAGGACTAGAAAAATAAATGGGAATGGGTGAAGAAAAGGGAAAAAAAATTGAAGTATGTATCTATACCAATTTCCTACAGTGAATATAATCATATACTATAAACATGTTCTAATAAAAGTTAGAAAAAGAGACAACAGTTTCTTACAAGTATTGTTGAACTCTGGGCTTCTATACAGCTAGTAGTTTAAAAGAACTAATTTGGAGATACTTGCTTTTTTATGTATTTGGTACAGAGTTTCACTGTGCAGCTTGGACTCACAGTGATCCTACTGTTTTTAGCCTCCCCAAAGCTGGGATTACAGGTGTGTGCCACCACACCTGGTAATATTTTGATTTTTTTTAACTTCTGGGAATAAGTCAGCTGTCATTACTTCTTAATTAGGCTTGCTTATAAGGAGCCTGGATATATAATGGGTGCAGGTGCAGGTAATGGAGTTAGACCTCTGAATCACCTGGCTATCACTAGCTTGTGTAACCTCACACAAGTTACTAACCACTTTGTTTAAAATGGATATTATGACAATGGCAGTATTATTTGGTAGACAAAAAGAAGACAACGATTCCTTGTTACCAGTTATAAGCTAACGTAATTGATGCTATGCTGAGTGTAATAGAGCACAGGATAATTGTCCAGACCGGTGCTTCCAGACTTGTCTCAGCTTGAGACTGTGCTCTGCTCCTTGTTGAAAAGAAAGATTCCCAGACATCACCTGGACTTGCTGAGTCAGATATGGGAGGGGCCTGGGAACCTTGCTGGGTAGGTGGCATGTAACACACTCTGGGATTTGTGAGCCTGTCCTACAGATCTGCACAATCAGTTCCAGATGTAGTTTATTATGTTTGTTTGATTTGTGTTTCACTGTAGTCAGATAGGAAATACAGTTTATGTAGGACATCTTGTTTTGAGTCTCACTCCTCTTAGAGCAGGCTAGAGGTGAGCCTGGGTGCCCAGGAACAAGAGACAGTTTGTAGTTCCAAGGCAACTCGTGCAAGGGGTTGACTCCACGAACTGGGCTTTCTGTCTTTCCTTGGTGAAACCTCTCCAGTCCTGATTACCTGTCCTGCTGAAAACCTGTGACAGCACAGTGAACATGGTCACCCAGATGTCTGAGGCTTCAGTGCACTTCAGGGCTGCAGAGTTATTCTTTTCTTGGCTGAGAACTGAAGACCAGGAAGCAGCATCTCTGCTGCATTTACAGCAGTGTGTCTGTCCTTAATCAGCTCTTCTGGAACAACCGCATTTTGTCATTTCCATACTACCCTGCAAGTTGACTTCCTCTTGTGGCCGGGCAGTGCCTATTATTTCCTCAACAGGGACAAAGGAAGAGGAACTTGTACAGTGGTACTTCCAAGACTGAGGTTTCTATAGATGTTACATACAGATGGGACTCCCATCTTTGTGGAATATAGGATTCTCATTTTCACTAAGGTGTATTCTGCATGCTAGGTGGAATTAGGTCAGTTGTTCTCTATCTGATTCTGTAGAGGTGTAAAGATTTAAAGAAAATTTATGGCTTTTTTTTTTTTTTTTCTATTTGGTCCTGGTTTTACAATGATATATTTCTTTAGTGCATTTTAGGTTGAGTGTAACTATATGTAGTCTTCTTGTTTACATTATATGGAACCGAAGGAAAAATATTCCACAGATAAAACAGTCCTGCAACAAAGTCTTGTATCTGCACAGATTCACATACAGAACTCCTAAATGCTTGGCAAATTTAAGAACAACTGACTGGAAAAAGATTGTGAGCAGCTGTTATTGCTCTGTGGGCATCTCTGAATGGCTGTGCTTTCCACACAGAGAGGCAAGGGAGAGACCTGCCTTCCTTTGACTTTGCTCCTGTATAGGAGGCAGCACTTCCCTTCATGCCATGCAGACCTCAGCTTGGAAGGAGCACAGGCCTGCATCTCTGCTACGGACTTCTTTTCCTCCTGGACTTTTTCTCCATTTCCTTTTTTTCCTCATTGTGTCACCTAGGCTAAGTGGATTTTATTAGTCATACCTCGAGACTGGCACTGCTGTTTGGGTCAGAGGCTTGTGAACTCTCTGAGAAACATATACAAAAATCTGAATTCTTCCTTCCCCCCAAAATAAATACACACATACACACACACACACACACACATACAGGACTGTGAAACAAGATGGGTAATTTTGCTAAATACCCATACTTAAAACTTTTATGTCCAATTATCCATAAAGTATTCCTAAGCTTTTTTTTTTTTTTCTCCCTTAGGGTTTTAATGAGACCATGTATTTTGTAGTGCACCACATTTTCTAACCTCTTTAAAAAGTGAGGCTTCTATCACACTCTTTGGAAACTTCTGTTACACTGAACACACGCAAGGCTGAATGGCAGCGTGACTCAGGAGGGTGAGGGAGGTGGAGCTCAGCGGGGGGGCATGCTGTGTCCTGTCTCTATTCACAATGCTTATCTACAAACTGTTTTAGCTCAGGAATTTCCTGCGAACCTTTCCCAGTCAGGAGCTCTGCAAATTAGTTTCCTTGATGAACTCAGAAGAGAAGGAAAAGTCAAACCTATTTCAGGTTCCCTACATAATTAAGAAACATAACAAATAATTTTTGTACATAATACAAAATTTTGAAAAAAATATACAATATGTATAAAATTGATAGTATAATTTCCCTTTTAATTTTCTGATAATTGGGAACCCCTTTTTATTTTTAGAGTAATAAAGTCTAATAAAATCTTGAACTCATCATTCTTTCCACTGCTGCTCTCCATGCCTCAGTGTTGGTTGAAGGACTCCCCATGGGAAGAATGGCAAGCGTCCCTGCTGTGGGTGAGGGTGTGAGTGCAGCAGGAACTCTAGGCTCAGGTACTGTGTCTCTGGCTCTGGCTCCTTCTCCCACCTCCCCTTCTTCTTCCCCAGCGTGCTAGACAAGCACCAGACCACTATCCTACCCCACCTTAGGGAGATCTCTTTGTACCGTTTTTTTGGATGGTGGACACAACAGTAGTGGCCCATGAACTTTTTCTTTGTTGTTCCCTATGTCACCTGCTCCTGCAGTATTTTCTTGGAGGCATTTGTCGCCAGAGCACAGTGTCCGCTTTATTCATTTATTTATCTGTTGTCTGCTTTGCTACTGGCATTTAAACTGCCCCAGCGCATGGATTTTTTTTTTTTCCCACTGTAGTATCTCCAGTGCCACTTTCATAGTTGGCAAGTAATAGATTATCAACAAATATTTACTAAACAAATAAACATAATCAGTTTTTGAAATCCTGGGAAGGCATTGTTCTCCCCTCAAAATGTAATAGTCATGTTTATCACAAAAGAAAAATAATAGCATTTTTATTTTATTTTATTTTACAATAGCATTTTAATGGGAAAATCAGTAACACCTTAACCAAGGGACTAAAGCTGATGTCACATGTAAAGGACAGAAGGCACAGTGTGCCTCTAGGTTCCATGCTGTTATGTTGTACCTCAGCTAAGAATGAGTCACCTAAAGCTAACTGTGAGGAAACTGAAGTAACTGTCAGTGACATCTAAATTGAAGAATCTCCTGTAAAATACATAGTAGAATGGATGTGTCCTTGTGAAGTATACATTATATAAAAAATAAAAGCTGAAGAACTGTTTTGGGGCAGAGGAGACTGAAACAACATGATGGCCAAGTTCAATTTGTGTTCCTTTGCAGGATCTTATGCTTGCAGGAGAAAAACTGCTGTAGAGTACACTGATGAGACACTGATGGAGCTAGGACTTGCACAGAGAGCCAAGGCACTTCTGTGAGTGTAGCTGCTCTGATAAATTGCCAGGTTTCATGGATCTTATTATCATCCTGGGCAGCTTGAGCCATGCCTCAGGATTTAGGTCAGCAGTTGAAAATCTGTCGGGACGAGAACTGCAGTGGGTTTCAGAAGACATAGTGTCCAGTTCAGGGTCTTCAACCAAAGCTGTATGCTGTGCTTTCATATCAGAAGTTGGAGTTTTGAGATTCAGAAACTCTTTGGCTGTTCTATAACTGAATCTGAACAGCATCCCTAGGCTTAATGGAGTTACTCTAAACAGAAGGGATACCTAGGCTGCCTCCTGGAGGTGGGCGTCAGCTCAAAGCGACACAAAACTTTATTTTTTATTTTTATTTTTGTATTATGGCTGGCTCTGCCTGCCCTGGCAGTGGGGCTGGCACAGCATGTGGTGCTGGGAATTGAACTGCAGTCCCTGCAGTTGTCTAAGCTTTCCTAAGCAGGCACTTTAGGCCACTGAGCCATCGTGCTGGCCCCCATGAACCAAAACTTTAAAGGAGGGAAAAGTAAAGACTGGCTGATAGTGTATCCTGTTAAACTGACATTTTTTGTTTGTCTGTCTCTTCTTGGTGGTCAACTCACAGTGAAAATTCAGAGGGTGGAGGAGAAAGAATGCAGTGCCATGTACTTAAAACATAGTTTTAGGGCAAATGTGTGTGTTTTGTTTTTTTGTTTTTAGTGTGGTGCAGTTAACTTCAGGAGTTCTGTCTCTGGAGCATATTTTGTCATTCATCATGTCTCAACCCATTTCCTTCTGACTCACCCCACAGTCATTGAGAACCCATGATAATGATATTCAAAATGGGGCAACTCAGCCTTCTTTGGACTGAGAAAAGCATTCGTTGGAAAATCAACCATGATTCTAAGTCTGAGCAGAAGGGTACTGGAAGTCCAACCCAGGGGTGCTCTAATCACTCATCCACATCCCAGACTCTTTTTACTTGGAGACAAGGTCTCACTAATTTGCCCAGGTTGGCCTTAAGCTTATAGTCCTTCTGCCTTAGATGGTGGGATTACAGGAGCGTACCCCTTCACCTACTGGTCCCTATTGAATCTTGAACCACCATAGAAAGATTTAAAGTTACATATCCATGTATCTCAATTATGGGAATTGAAAAGTAATTTTAAGAGAATAATTACTGAAATACTTCCTTGATTAAATCCAATATAAGCCCAAATTAAGGCCACTATCAGGATATCCCAGTGCATTGAACCATGTATCAAAATTCTAAGAAGCATGTTAGTAATATTAATGGAACTCAGACCAAAAGCTTTATATGATTAAAAATGTCAATAAATTTTGAGTGCTCAGAAAAATTCCAGATACAAAAATCCCTTCTACACATAGGTAAAGTATTATGGAGTGTTTTGAAGACAAATTAGCATCCTTTTGCTCTAGTTTTTATTTTGAAATCTGTTTCTATTTTCTTGATTTGTTTACATGTAAAATCTTCATAAACTTGCTTCAACTTTCTAAGTATTTTATACTTTACTATACATTTTTAGTAAATTTCTAGCCATAGAACTAAAACAGTTACTTGGTAGGAATTTGAGGTAAACAATTTCTAAGACTTTCCCACACGATTTGTACATTTCAGAAGGAAGCCACATACAGATCTTAGTGGGAAGGCACTGAACAGTGTTTAAGCAAATCAAGCTTTTATGTTTAGTGCACTGCGTGAACACAGCCTGAGCCATGTATTTTGAGGGTTGCCATTCGGCACTAGCTTGTAAATTCAGCAAGAGAAAAAGGAAGAACAGTCTTGTCTCATATCTTCTACCCTTTTACTCTGTAGGTAGACTCAGTAAAATTTAAGATACATGACAAATTCTTCTTACTATTTCAGACTAAAAAAAAAGCATAATTTTATGCCTAGCGGTGTACACCTGTAATCCCAGCAATCCCAGTGTTTGGGAGGCTAAGGCAGGAGGATTGCTGTAAATTTGAGGTCAGGTTGGGCTACATAGTGAATTCATGATCAGCCTAAACCACGTAGCGAGAACTTGTTATTTGCAAAACAATACAGGTTTTAAAAAGAAATAAAAAATTGGATTGGCCGTGAACTCTACTAGAGAATGAAAGATACTCTTCTTCGTGGTCTAAGTTGAGTTATCCCAGCATATCCAGATCTAGTTATTTGAAAATTGCTGAGGGCAGTGGAAAGTGCTTGAAATGTTGGGTTTTATGCCTCTCATCCTTGGGTTACTAGAAGTCTGCATTCTCTTCACCTTGTCCAATTCAAGAGGAGTGGACTTTTCTCAGAAACTGACTTTCTTGGAGAGTGATGTTACCATATTTTCACTCTGAGTGTTTTTAGCAGCAGCTTTCTTAACTTGAGAGGAAAGGGAAAACCTCAACATTACTTAGGCTTATATTAGGATATATTAATAGGTATTTTCAAAGTAAAGTCCATAGCTAGAAGTACTGAACTTATGTAAGCACAGAGTGGAGTGGTAGGTTGATCAATCATCTCAACCGACCTGGCAGATAGAAGGGTCTAGAATTGATCAGTCCTCTCTTGGCTGTTGGCTAAGCTTCAGAACCTCACTGGTTCCATTTAATGCCATATGACAAAGTTCAACATGCTGCAGTTGTGAAGATTACCCTTGTCCCTGAGCGTTAACATTTTCAGGGGTGTATGGTTCATAGTCAATGAAAAGATGGGTTTGTATGTGTGTCTTGTAGTCTATAAATACTCAAGTTGTGCAGCAGTGCATTTATGAGTGGAGTTCACACTCTAGTAGAGAGTGTACTTGGCTTGCTGTATCTATTGGTAAGTGGGAGAGTATGGTACAGGGGTCAGGATATCTAGCCAGAGACTATCTTAATTTGAGGTGAGAGGTGTGAGTGGAGCCAGAGCTCCTCTAGTTAATGGTACTTAAAATGAGATTTGGGGAGGTTTTACATGGAGAATTCCAGACCTTATTCTAATGACATTGGGTGGCTGATGTCCATCTTCGTTGTTGTGGGGGTGGGTAAGTAGACTCATTTACCCTTGTCCCTTTAAGATCACATTGGCTATGGAGAGAGGATGAGAGGTCAAAAGGAAGCAGCTACATGTTGAGGCCTAAAGATGGTGATAGCGATACCGGTTAACGTGCAAGGGGGCAGGTCTGTGAGACAGGAGTAATTGACAGTGTAGACACCAGTTTGCAAATTCAGATGCCCCTCTCCCTCCAAGATCAGAGAAGCTGTGCTATTTGTTCTAGTTAACGTAGTTCGTGCTGAATGGATTTGGGTGTGTAGTCAGGCTCAGGGAGGAGCTATTTATATTACTCCACAGCTGGATGATTGCCTGGAATAAGGTATGGAGATGCTTTGAGGTTGTCTTTAACCTGCAGGGAGAGCCTTGGGATAGCTGTGGCCATTTCTCTTTCTTCTTAGGATATAACAGCTGCTATGCCTCATATCTGGATCACACTGCATTGAGGAATAATCCAAGAGGAGCATTTGCTTGCTGCTTTTCCCAGAAGTGTTTGGGATAGTAGAAGCAGAGTAACGGCTATAGTGGAAGGATGGTGCCAGAGAACACTGTGATTCTGTGTAGTACGTAAGCTGCATATTGCAGTTCACTGACACGGACAGCTTCAGCGAGGCTGCTAGGTGTTTGGCTGGGCGTGAAGAGTAGCTGTCAACCTACATAGTACTTTTTGTGATGTTGCCTTTATGCAAGATACTGTGGTTGGCGCTGCCACCTGCTTAACCTTAAAGGCAGCAAGACATTTAGAACCATGAAAGAATCATGTGTACTTGATTACACAAATAACTTTTTAGATGTTTTGTAGGCCCTGTCCTACAAGCTCACTGCCAAGTGTTTCCCTGATTTACTTGAATTTTAGCAAGATGGCTGCAGAGAAGCAAGTATCTGCAGTGTGTGCCTGTGTTGTGCTTATCGTGGCGTACGTTAGACTCAGAAGTGAAGGTGGGAACGCCTGCTCTTTTATTAAAGGGAAATTGTTGTTTTTAATTAAAAAATAAATTAATTAAAACAAAATATGTAAACATAGCCTTTAAGTTCCCTAGGCCATGTAGGTTAGTGAAAAACCTCCCTTTTACCCATTTCTTTTCCTCTGTTCTTTAGAGGAAGTTTCAGTTTTTTCATGTGTTTTTCCATAGATGTCTTACACAGGTACAAACATGGCTTGTGTATTTTATATATATATAATCTTAAACTTTGCTTTCCCTTTTATCATCAGCCATAGAAATCTATATCATTTGTTTTCGAAGCATCACAAATTAATGTATGAAATGACCAGAATTTTCTTAATTAGCCTCTATTTTGACCTTAAAGCCTTTATATACAATATTGAGGGGGCTATTCTTATTCTTATATTGATTGTTTTACTCTGCCTTAGGATATCTTAGCATGTAAGCAGTAGTAGAGTTAGTGGCCCCCACGCTTATCTCGGACATCTCTCTCAAAACCTGTTGTTATTGAAAAATCTTGAACAGCTTTTTGCACTGAACTTTGTGAAACTAGATTTAACTAGCTATTGAATAAATGATCTAATAAATGTTAGCTTAACAAGTCTTTTATCCTGTGTATGCTTGTGGAAAAGTGCTGATTAAACATACCACATTCTATTTAATCATTTTCTCCTAAAATGAAGGTATTTTACCTCAGTTTTGTCTCAGGGAAGTATAATTGAACCAGCACCCTCCACCCCCAACAGACACATCCCAGTCTGGATTCAGATCCAGAGCCACCACTGAAATTCAGGAGCTGTTAGGTGTCCAGGATAATCATGGGGGCCACTAACTCTGCTGCTTAAGGAACTTTGTGACCCTTGAAACAAGGGCTAGGTGTCTGTTAGTGGGAAGGTGCAAGGCTCAGAGCATCTGTAGCTGGTTGCTGCTAATGTACTGTGTTGCTTTACTTTTTACCTGTAATATATATCACCTTGTTCACGAGTCATTTTTCCTCCAGGTTCTCGTGTGTTAACTAATCTGGTAGTAGGGGCCTTAAATTTCTTATGAATTTCAGTATATGTCTGCAAACATCAGTTTTTCACCACTTTTCCAAAATTTCATTGTAATGGAAGGCTGTAAAGAAAATGGCACCAGATTTGGTTGTCCTTGGTATAGATGTTTCAGCATTTAACATGGAATTTAGATGCAGGGCTTCGCTATTTCATCTTCTAGACTATTAATTATATTGTGGGACACACCTAGAATCCTCTGCACATACTGTGCCTATTACAGTAACTCCCCAATTTACTTACATTTGAGTTACAAACTTTGACAAGTGTACTGTGTAAGAGTTTGTGAGAGATTCACTTTGTCGGATTACAAATGAGTCTGACATAGGAGTGTTCTCTCAGAATGGAACTCGTTCATAAATTACTGTAGTGTGCTTTTTAAACATAAGCTTCCAGATTTTTTTTGAAAGAGTTAAAATCTCAGTTAATAGCACTAATGAATAAACTGTACTCCTGTTTACAAATGATTCTTTATAGTTTATTTTAGATGGGAGTAGTGATTAAGCTTCTGAAAGTGGTCTGGAAAGGATATGGGAAAACATTCATTATTGTATTTTAGATTTTGTGGAAAAAATCAAACAAAATTTTGTAACAAAAAGTAAGACTAGCAAAAATTAATATACTGTGTCATTTTCAAAGTAGTTACTCAGTACAGGAGATGGACCAATAATTTCTTACAACACAAATTTTTTTTTTTTAGTGAACTAAAATAAATTAATAGTACACATGAAACAAATTAGCATATATATTTGAAACTGTAATTTGGGACTTATTTGAAATTTTCCTTGTGAATGCCTCAAATTTTTCTTTCTAGATGACAGTGTAGTTAGTACTGCATTACATATAATTATAACATTTTCTCTATTTATGTATTGATGAAACATACACACTGCTTATACGATCTAGATATCATAAATCATACTGACATAAGCATGGGTATGCATATGTCCCTATAATATGATGATTTGAACTCTTTTTTTTTTTTTTTTTGTCTTTTTGAGACAGGGTCTCGCTATGCAGTTGAGGCTGGTCCTGAGCTCACTTTTGTAGCCCAGGCTGGTCTCGAACTCGCACCGATCCTCCTGCCTCAGCCTCCCGAGTGCTGGGATTACAGGCGTGCGCCACCACGCCCAGCCGATTTGAACTCTTTTTGGAAGGTAACCACCTAAGGGGCTGGTAGGGTCAAATGGAATTTCTACTTTTAATTTTTTTTATGAATCGCCACCCTGATTTTTCAAGTGGTTGTACTGGCAACAACAGTGTAGAAGAGTTCCTTGTTCTACACAGTCTCACCAGCATTTGTTAACTTTAGATACTTTTGATGGTAGCCATTTTCTCTGGTATCTTTGATGGTATCTTGATACAGTTTTAATTTGCATTTCTCCGGTGGTCAGTGATAGTGAACAACATTTTCATCTATTTATTGGCCATTTCTACTTCCTCTGAGAAGTCATCTATTCATTTTGGTTGCCCATTATTTGATTGTATCTTTTTATCTTTAGGAGTGTAATTTTTTGAAGTTTTTAATGCTTGATGTTAGTCCTCTGTGGAATAGCAGGAAAACAATTTTCCCCGTTCTGTGGATTGCCATTTTCCTCTGTTGGTTGTTACCTTTGCTGTGCAGAAGCTTCTTGACTTGATGTAATCCCATTTGTTCACTTTTGGTATTATTTCGTGTGTCATTGGGGTCTGTTCAGAAGGTCTTTGTCTATGCCTGTATTTTCTAGCATTGTACGTATTTTATATTCCAGAAGATTAAATATTTGTTTTAACATTTAGGTCTTTGATCATTTTGATTTTAGCCTAGAACAGTGGTTCTCAGCCTTTCTAATGCTGTGACCCTGCAATACAGTTCCTCATGTTGCAGTGACCCCAAACCAGAAAATAATTTTGGTGGCTACTTCAAATTATAATTTTTCTACAGTTATGATTCAGAGTGGCTTTAGGCGATCCCTCCCTGTGTTTTAGTTGTTCGACCCCCGCCAGGGTCATGACCCACAACCGCTGGCTTAGTACATAGTGAGATACATGAGTCTAGTCTCAGTCTGCTGCATGTGGCTATCCTGTTTTCCTAGCACCATTTATTAAAGAGGCTGTCTTTTCTGTTGTGTATGTTTTCTGCTCCTTTGTCAAAAAATCAAGTAGCTATATATGTCTGATGTTGCCTCTGCTTTTCCATGCTTTTCCTCTGAGCCACATGGCCTTCATTTGTGCCAGTAGTACTGTGCTAATCATTGAAGCTTTACAGTATATCTTCAAGCTTGGGATGGGGGTACCACTTGTTTTGCTTTGTCTATTGAGGAGCTGTTTTGATTCTGTATACATTTTAGGATTGTTTTCTCTAGCTTTGTGAGAAATGACATTGATATTTTTCTTGACGGTATTGAATCTGTAAATCAACTTTGGAAGTACAACCATTTTGATTATGTTGGTTTTGTCTATTGAAAAGTGGGATATCTTTCCATTTTCTAATGTTCTCCTCAATTTCCTTCTTCAGAGTAATGTAATTTTCATTATATAGGTTGTTCACTTCCTTAACTAGAGTAATACCTAAATATTTAAACTTTTTGATGTTATTGTGAATGGTATTGTTTTCCTAGTTTCTTTTTCAGTGAATTCATTATTAATGTATAGAAATGTTAATAGTTTTCATGTGCTTGTTTTATATCCTATCATACCACATAATTTAGTTATCAATTTTGGCGGAGTTTTTGGATCTTGTAAGTTAAATGACTGTCTTCTGTAAATGATATTTTGGCATTGTCCTTTCCTCTATGTATCCCTTTGATTTATTGCTGTTGTCTACCCTGGCTAATTTTTTTTTTTTTTTTTGTCATGAGTGAATGTTGGATTTTGTCAAAGGCTGCTTTTGCATCTATTAAGCTCATTATGGTTTTTTTTTTGAGATAGGCTTCCACTGTGCAGTTCATATTGGCCTTGAACTCACTTTGTAGTCCAAGCTGGCCTTAGACTTGCAAGGTGATTCCCTTGTGTCACCTCCCAAGTACCAGGATTCTAGGTGTGTGCTAACACACCCTGCTCATTATATAACTTCTGTTGCTTCTGTTTATATGGTAAACTATATTTATTTATTTGCAATGACCAACCATGCATGCATATCTGGAGCAAATACTACTATGTCATGGTTTGTGAGAGTCTTGGGGATTTGTTGCATCACATTCGCCAGCATCTTTGTATCTGTGTTCATTAGAGAAACTGTCTATAGTTTTTTCTTTTTGTTTTTGATTGAATTCTTTTTCTGACTTTGTAATTAGGAGAATATTAGCTGGGAAGAATGGTTTTGGAAATACTCTTGACTTCTCAATTTCATTAAAAAATTTGAAGAGTATTGGTGTTAGATCTTTTGGTAATTTACAGGTCTCTAGGAATCTCCATTTCTGCATTATCCAGTTGTTCAGCATATATGTTTGTGAAGTTGTTGCTACTGGATTTTGGCAGTGTCTGTAGTTACTTTTTTTAAAATTTCTAATTGCCTTACTTTGTGTCTTTTCCTTCTTTTTGGTCAAATAGGCTGAAAGTTTGTTTTATTCTTAAAAAAAAAAAAAAAAAAAAAAACACTTCAATTATTCTTTCCCTTGTTATCTTAGTGTCCATATCATTATTTTCTACTCTGATCTTTATAATTTCCTTCCTTGTACAAGCTCTGAATTTTCTTTGTTTTGCTATTCTATGACCCTGAGATGTATTGTTAAATTATTTATTTGTTCTTGTTTTGTGGGCACACTTGTCTGATGTGGGCATTCATTGCTATAAGCTTCTCTCATAGGACTGCTTTTTTTTTATATGCGAGAAGTTCTAGTATGTTGTGCTGGCATTATCATTTAATTCTAGGAACTGTCTTCTTAATTTCATTTATAGCCCACTAATTATTTCAGAGTGTGCTGTTTAATTTCTTTTTCTTTTTCGCCATTTTCAGTTTCATGGCACTTCAGTTTAATAATATGCTTAGTAAATTTTTATTCTTTTGTATTTAGGCATGTTTTATTAGCTAGAATGTGACCTATGTTGGAGAAATTACCATGTGAGTCTGATAAGAATGTATGCTCTGTTGTTCGATGAAACACTCCAACCCTCTGTATATGTGTTAAATCCCTCAGTTGTTTTGAATATTTGTTTTAACTCTAGTATTTCTTTATGATTGGTTTATTTGATCTATTTTTGATAGTGAGGTATTGAGATGCTACATATAATTGCTGTTTATCTGATCTTTTTTTTTTTTTTTTTTTT
>PVJA010037842.1:0-20119 GCA_004027025.1 Myocastor coypus | reverse complement strand
TGGGTGGTTAAGGGCAAGTTAAAGCAAGAACTGTATAACAAAACATGTAACTTTTGTATCTCCCAGTCCTACTGCAGGCAGGCAAAAAGATCCCTACCTACATGCATGTCTGGGCAGGTGGGTATCCGGTGGGTTGTTGGCAGGTGGAAAGGTCCAGCTACTTTCTTTTAGTTCAGTGAGAAGAAAGATTTGTACTAATAGTGCTTAGACAAGATATCATGTCTGCATCTTGTGTCTGAATAACTACAAAGACAATAATATGTAGGCCTGGCGGGATGGCTCAGTGGTCTAAAGCGCCTGCTTGGGAGCTTGGGCGGCTTCAGGGACCGCAGTTCGATCCCCAGCACCACATGCTGTGCCAGCCCTGTCCTCGGGGCGGGCTGAGCCAGCCATAAAAATGAGTGAATAAACAAAAAAAAAAAAAATACAAAAAACAAAGACAATAATATGTAATGTATTATTGTTTTGAAACTGTCTCATTGCTGTTTCTTTCTCATTGAAATTAATAAAAATATATATATATATATAAAATGCAAAATATCTGACAGAGGAACTTGTAGAATTTATGTTCTTGGTTCTTCTGAAACTTTTCTAAGAAGCTTTTTGGAAACTTCATCTTCAGGTAAAATTGAACATGTTACCTCGACAGTCTCCTGTCTTTTATTTTTCTTACAGTCGCTATTTTATATCATTTTGTTTATTAGCTTATTTCTGTTAGATGTTAATTTTATGACATTTCTTGTATTCTTTGCCTTTTACATGCCCCACACAATAGAGAACACTTAAAAAATGCTTACTGAATGAAAATACAGATAAATTTGCTTTTCTCAAAATCAGTTACCTAAAAGATATTTGGTTATTATTATTGGTAATAGACTACATAGTTTGGATTAGGTGGGGCTGAGATTTAGTTGTATTTTATTCTTTTTTACTATGACTAATTTTTCCTGTATTACTTTTTCACATTGATTAGAAATTTCTGGGCTTTGAATATTATTGTCTGGCTAAGCTTTGCTGAAAAGCCAAATTATCAGTTTTACTTATTAATTAAATAGTGACCTATAATTTTTAAGTCATGTTATTGAAAATTATGTATGAATATTTTCATAATTTTATAAAACTATTTTGCTTCTTTTGGTATATAAAAACAAAGAAGGTCAGGTATAGTGGCATACGCTTAAAATCTTAGCACTCAGGAGGTTGAGGCCAGAGAATCACCCCAAGTTTGAGGCCAGTCTAGAATACATGGCCCTGTCTCAAAAAGAAAAAAAGAGGAGAGTTCTTTATGTGTAATGAATTTTCTGTTGTGTATAAAATGAATGCAAGTTTTCATGTAATATTGTAGGAAGAGGAATATATATGCTTTACATAATTTAGAGTATAAATGAGGAATTTTGGAAGCAGATTTTAACTGGGCATTCTTTTAATTGGTGTTTTGGGTTAGTTTAATCTTAATTACTATCAGTAGATGTGATAAACTATATATCTGTTGTTTCAACTTCAGCTTTTCAATGATCTGTTTAAGAATAATGCAAACCGTGCTGAGAATATAGAGAGAAAACAAAATCAGAACTATTTTATGGAGGTGATGACTATAGAAGGAGTCTATGATTACCTGATGTATGTAGGTAAGATCTAAGTGATCTATGTTAAAACTTGTTTTTCACTTATCTTATTTCTTCAGTAATATAAATTCCTGCTTAGAATATTGCTTTGTTTTGCATTTTTTAACTTAGAAGATACTACATTTGTAAAATTGAGTGTAATTGGTTTTGAAGTTACTAAAGTTACTGGTGTTTACTAATTTTACATATTGGAAGGAAAGTTTTTTTGTGTGTGTGAGACCAAGGATTGAACTCAGACCCTTGTACTTGCCAGAAGTGCTAATTCTACTGACCTATCTCCCTAGACCCTCTATATTGAAAAATACTGAAAACATTTATCAAAAGAATTGAGCAAAGTACTCAATTGATTCTTTTCAGGACAGGTGGTCTTCCAAGTTCCTGACTGGCTTCATCATCTACTAATGGGAGCTCGAATCCTCTTTAAAAACACCCTGGAAATGTACACAGATTACTATCTTCACCATAAACTAGAGCAGCTATTTCAGGAGCACCGTTTGGTCTCGCTCATAACACTTCTCAGAGGTATTTTGTCTCATCATCTTCTTGTTTTGTATACTTGTGGCTTTCATTGGACTTAAAACAGTAAGAGGTCTTATTCTGTCTTTCCTTTTTTTTTTTTTGTCTTTTTGAGACAGAGTCTCGCTATGCATTTCAGGCTGGCATTGAGCTCACTTTTGTAGCCCATGCTTGTCTCTAACTTGTACTGATCCTCCTGCCTCAGCCTCCCAAGTGCTGAGATTACAGGTGTGCACCACCACGCCTGACCCATTTTGTCTATTTTTTCTTCAGTTTATTAGCATTTCTGTAAGAAATATAAATCAGGGAATACTTCAGAAACACTTGTTTCTATACTTTTTCAGATGCTATATTTTGTGAAAACACAGAACCTCGCTCTCTCCAAGATAAGCAAAAAGCAGCAAAAAAGACATTTGAAGAAATGATGAATTATATGCCAGGTACGATATTTAATTGACTTAATCAATGACATGCCCCTTTGAGGTCACAGTGGGGTAGTAATTAATTTTTATTGTGAGATTTTATTTTGGCAGTAGTTACACTTACCAGTTAAAATTGACTTACTAAATATAATTTGTTCTTTTCCTATTACCACTAAGAACTTCATTTTTGTCTTTTTGAGAGTCTCATTATGCAGCCCAGGCTGGTGTCAAACTCACAGCAATCCTTCTGCCTCAGCCTCCTGAGTTCTGAGATTGTAAGCATGTACCACCATGCCTGGCTCTCCGTGAACTTTAAAATAAAGCTGTTTCTCTTCAACTATAGTCAGATTCTTTCAACAGTAACTTAGAGTGAGTTTGGTTAAAGTGACATGTCTGAGCCGGGCGTGGTGGCTCACGCCTGTAATCCCAGCACTTGGGAGGCTGAGGCAGGAGATTTGCTGCGAGTTTGAGACCAGCCTGGGCTACAAAAGTGAGCTCAAAGCCAGCCTGAACTGCACAGTGAGACCCTATCTTTAAAAAAAAAAAAAAAAAAGGGACATGTCTGTCATGGGAGGATGGGAGTGTTGCTGTCCAAAGAGTCTTGGCTAGTTGAAATAGAAACCCGTGAACACAAAACTCTGAGGGAACTAGTGCTGAAGTAAGGAACTCTGAACTGGAACTGATGAGTCTAAGACATTGTAAACTTCACAGGAACCCAATCACAGAGACTTCCGTACTTTTGTGAATCTTAATGCTGGGATCTTGACTATATTCTCAAAGGGTGTGTCAGAGAAAAGTCCCCTCATGGTTGTGGGAGGGAGCATCCCGCTTGAGCTCTTCTGCCCTACTGAAGGGGCTGAGTAAAGCATGTGTGAAGTTGAGTCTAGTTATTCAGACTGATTAAGAGACCTATTCTTAGAACTGTAGAACCCTGTTCTTCCTCAGGCCTTACTTTTGCTTTGCTAAAGGCATGTTAGCAGCAAGAGAGTTCTAATGCCTAGATGTCATGTCCAACTATTAAGGCCAATTTACAAAGCATCCTGTAAGGCAAAAAAATAACTGAACCAGAACAATAAGAACCAGAAACAAGCCGGGAGTGGTGGCTCACGCCTGTAGTCCCAGCACTTGGGAGGCTGAGGCAGGAGGATTGGTGTGAATTCGAGACCAGCCTGGGCTACAAAAGTGAGCTCAAGGTCAGCCTCAACTGCATAGTGAGACCCTGTCTCAAAAAGACAAAAAAAAAAAAAAATAAATAAATAAATAAATAAAGAACCAGAAGCAGCTATGGCAAGGATATAAGAATTAACTGACTAGAAATTTAAGACAACTGTGAATAAGATTCTGAAGGTTCTAATGAATTAGGTAATTGGCATACAGGAATAGATGTATAGTATAAGCTAAGATTTAAAATGCTACAACAAAAATATAGAATACCTTTTATGGGCTCATTGGTAGATAGGATGCTACTGAGGAAAATAGCGTGATATCTCATTTCAAAGTACCCAACGTAGAAAGAAAAAAGTCAAGAAAAAAGAATAAAAACAACTGTGGCAAAGGCACAAAAGGATGAAAATTTCAGGTATGGAAAAAAGGAGAATAAATATTTCAGTCAATAATAACTTGAGGATTTCCTAGAATTATTAGACACAAAACCCCAGGATGAGAAAGCTCAGAAAACAAGAGATAAATTTTAGGAATAATAACAAAAGCAAACAAACAAAAATATAACACCTAGGTACATTGTTTTAAAACTGCAGAAAATAAAAAACAAACTCTGAAAAAAATCCAGAGCAAAAAAAACTACCCTATTTATACGGGAGCAAAATAAAAATTGCATCTAATTTCTTAAAAACAAAACAAGCAAATAGGAGTGACGTGAAATACATAAAATGTTAAGAGAAAAAATCTACCAACTTAGAAGTCTGAAAACCTTAGAAATTGCTTTTTAAAAGTGAAGAAGAAATGAACTCTCTCAAACAAAAGTTAAAGGATTTTGTTTCTGGTTAAGCAGAATCTGTATGAAATTCCTTAGGAGGAAAATGATAAGGGAGTAAGTTGGATCTGCGTGAAAAAAGAGAGAGTGTCAGAAAGGGAATAAGTGAAGATAAATAAAAACTTAGCTTTTCTTACACTTAATCCATCTAACAGACCACTTGTGTTCAAAAGAATGAGAGCAGTATTATGTTCAGTTGTTTATTTGCATGTAATGTACACATCTGCCTGTGTTTAAGCAGAATTAATGATGGTGATACACAAAGAATAGGATCATTTGGATATTACAAGAACGTTCTGCTGCTATGAAGTACTACACTGTGATCTGTGAGTAGACTTGGTTAGTTATAGGTGTACATTACAAACTCTAAAACAGTAACAAAGAAGTGAAAGGAGGGGAAAACACAATTCAAATGCTAAGAAAGAAAACCAGAAGAGTAAAGAAGGGGAGGAAGATAAAAATAGGATTAAAGAATAGGGACCAACAAATAGAAGGAATAATAAATTTGGTAAATATCAATCCAAGTGTATTGAGTAAACACTTTGGGTATCCATGGCTAAGTACACCAGTAAAAAGACAGAGTCAGTGGCATCGCTGTGGATCAAAAAACAAGCCTCAGCTAGATGTAAGTGTATGACATAGTTAAACTCAACAGTACTATTAGTTAGCTGAATATAATTATCATCTGTTGACTGCTTAACAAGAGCAAAATATACATTCATTTCAGGTTCACATGAAATATTTATCAAGGTAGACCACATCCAGAATTACACTTTTTTCTCTTTTAGAGACAAGGTCTTACACTGTAGTCCAAGCTGGCCTACAACTCACTATGTATCCCAGGCTGGCCTTGAACTCACAGTGAACTTCCTGCTCAGCCCTCCCAAATGCTGGGATTACAGGTATCACTTCCATGCCTCCACAAATATAAATAATAGAATTATGTAATATCTGCCCTTCAACTTCAATGGAATGAAACTATAAATCAGTAATACAAAGGTACTTGAGTACTTGGTGACAAGCAACACACTTCCAAAATTGCATTACTATACTCTAGTTTCTCTTTAGATCATACACATCATTGGCTTTTTACTAAAACTGCATGACACAAAAAAGAAATATCAAGAGAAATAAAACTACTTTGAATTAAGTGAAAAAAACACAGCGTATCCCAGATTTTGGAACACAGTAGAAATACTGCTTAGAGAAATATTCACAGCATTAAGTGTATATGTTAGAAAAGAAAGATGTAAATTTACTGCCTAAAAAATTGGGTGACTAGCAAAAGGAAGATCAAGTTAAACCTGAGTTAAGCAGAAAAGACTGAGGATATGGCTCCGTAGCATAAGTGCCTGCCTGGCAAGCACAAAGTTCAGAGTTTGACCTTTGGTACTGCCAAAAACCAAAACAAAACAAACGAACCAAAAAGAGTGAATTAACAAGAAAGAAAAAATTAGAGCATAGATAATGAAATTTTAAAAAATCAGAGAATAAGTAAAACTGAAAACTAGTTCTCTGAAAAGATCAGTAAAGTTGATATTCCTTTGGCAGGGTAACTGAGGAAAGCAGAATCTGGGTGTTAGCAATTGCCTGTAATTCCATGTACTCTTAAGGCTGAGACAGAAGGACTGGCAAGTTCAAGGCTACTCTGGAAAAATTAGCAAGATCCTGTCTCAAAATAAAAATTTTTAGAAGTGTTGGAACTATGGCCCAGTGTAAAGTGCATGTCTAGCATGTGTGGAGCCCTGAATTGAATCACCTGTATTGCACAGAAAGAAAAGAAATAGAGGTGGAGGAAGGAAGAAAGAAGAGAAGAAAGAGAAGAAGACAAAAAAGAAGTGAAGAGACATCACTACAGAGCCCATGGACACTGAAGGATAATGAGGGAGTACTATGAATAAGTGTGCCCACAGGTTTGATAAGCTACAAGTAACAGATCAGTTCATTGAAAGATGCCATGTGCCAAAGATACAACAAAGAAACAATCTGGATAGTTCTCTGTGTACTAAAGAAATTGTCAATAATTAAACTTATATGGCAAAGTTCCACATGAATTTGCTCATGAATTCTGTCAGACATTTAAGGGATAAATTACAGATTGGTAGGGTGGCACATTCCTATAACCCTAGTACTTGGAAAGTAGGAGTCTAGTTATAAGTGTGTGGCTAACCTGAACTATATAAAGGAAGTTCAAGGTCAGCCTGGCCACATAATAGACACTGTCTTAGAAAAAAAGAAAAAAAGAAAAAGTGTAGCAGTTTTCAGATGCTGGAAGGAAAGAATATTTTCTAATTCATTTTCTATGGCCAGTCAGTAGTAACTGGAAAGCAAACATATGCTAAAAGAATTGTTTTTTCCAAAACTACATCATGAATCTGGATGCAAAAACATCACTAAAATATTGGAAAATCAAATCAACATTGTATAAAATATACACCAAATATACAAAAAGATTTATATACCAGTATATAAAAATAATTTTATTCAAATGAGATTTACTTAAATATGCAAGACTGCTTCAAAATTTGAAAATTAAACACTGCAGTTCAATTTGAACAGGCTAAAAGGAAAAAAAAAATCAATCATATCGTTAAATGCAAAAAAAGAAAACAAACCCACTAGAGAAAATCTAATACCTTTTTTTTTTTTTTTTTTGTGGTACCGGGGATTGAACTCATGACCTTGCGTTTGCCAGGCAGGCAATTAGTCAACTGAGCTATCTCCCCGGCCTGTGTAATAACTGTTTGTGATAAAAATTCACTACCCATTCATGATAAAAACTGCCTTAACTGGACGAAGAATACATACCAGAACACTGTGGTAACGTTCTCAATGGTGCAAAACACTCCTCTCCTTGTAAGAATAAGCAAAGGCAAAAATACCTCTTTTTCACTACAGTTTTTCAATAATGAAAGTCTTTACTAGTTTAATAATGCAAGGAAAGAAAGTAACAGGATGTAGGTTTTAAAGGAAGAAATAAAGTACCTTTGTTCCATAGGTGACATGATTGCCTATATAGAAAATCTGAAGGAACCCACAAAGACATTGGACTTCAATAAACAATTATAGCAGGTTTGAAGGACACAAGTTAATACATAAAGGTCAATCACTTAACTGTATGTCAGCAATAAATAAGTTCAGTTTAAAATTGAAAACAATATTTAGAGTAGTGCTCCCAGTGTGGAATCTCTAGGTACAGTCTAACAAAATATGTACAAGATCTATGTCAGAAAAAATTGAATTTGGCCTTTGCTAATTAGTTTTGTTTTATATAAAATCAAGCATGAAGTGAAAATTTTGCATGAACAGCATCAAACTTTAATTATGATTGGGAAGAGGGCAAATATTTGAACACTTTGTAGACCTATAAAAGGCTTTTATGCTTGGGGAAAACACATGTTAGAAAAAAATGATGACTGCCGGGCGTGGTGGCTCACGCCTGTAATCCCAGCACTCGGGAGGCTGAGGCAGGAGGATTGGTGCGAGTTCGAGACCAGCCTGGGCTACAAAAGTGAGCTTAGGACCAGCCTCAACTGCATAGCGAGACCCTGTCTCAAAAAGACAAAAAAAAAAGAAAAGAAAAAAATGATGACTTTGATATCAGTAAAAAAGTATGTGATACATGACAAAAGTATATATTACACATGATACTTGAACATTGAAATTAAGTTTTTAAAAATCTGATATTAAGACAATGAAAATGAATAGCATAAAAAAGTAGAAATCATCATCTCCATTGTGTAGAAGTGGACCAGTGCTCCAGTTGGGTATTGATCCTTATTTTTCTGTACATATTTCTGGGTATGCTTGCAAAAATATATAAACATTTTAGGATTTAGTTTTTCTACTTCATTCTCATAGGATAATGCCATATGTGTTTTTTTCCTTTCTTTTCCACATAATAGTAGTGAATATATTTTTGCAACATTTCTTGGTATGCTTTGTACATTGTAAATCTTTAAAAGGGAATACAGTGGAACCCAGAAATATGAATTTGTCAGGCACCCATGAATTGTGAAAAATCTTGTATTTCAGATATGATCAGAAAAAGACCTGTCAGTTTCTATTTTTATAGTTTAAACCCCAACCATGCTATGTCTCCTGCAGTTGTGTAATTAATTTAATACAGTACTGCATTAATAAAGCCTTAGAAGGTGTAGAGTGTTTTGGGAGAATCTTAAGGCTTTAAGAAGAAGAAAACTGAGAATACTCAAGAGCTGCAAGTGGTACAACAAGCTATAATAATGATGGGGGAATGCTGGTGTATCTACTAGAAATGGATTACAGGGCAGCAGACAGCAGCAAGAAGAACTGAGTAATGCTTTTGGATTAGCTACTTGGAAAACTCCCATGAAATAAGCAACTTCAGAGAGTTTTGTAGTTTCCCTGAAATTGTGGGAGTTTCCACAAACAATTAATAGTTAGTTAGGTCCTAAGAAAAGATCTGCAAACGACTGAGGCCATGAAATCTGAACCATAACTGCAGGATATACAGTACACGATATAGCATTTTTCAGCTTGACCAGGAAACTTTTCCAGGGAGCCTCTTAAAGAAATATATTGGAGAATATACTATTTTTGCATAGTGTACTATCTGGGAAATGAAGTGGTGACTTTGCTTTATGATCTGGTTCTTTAAAAATTGCTTCACATGTGGCTTTCTTATTTAGATCTGGTAGTCAAATGTATTGGTGAAGAAACAAAGTATGAAAGCATCAGGCTTCTATTTGATAGTTTACAGCAGCCAGTACTCAACAAGCAGGTAAGATTTACTAAAGCTGGTAAAGTATTATTGGCTAGAACTGCCCAGTGATACTATACCAAATCAAGACAGTGTAATTAAAAACATTCAGATATAAAAAAGTATCTTATACTCTTTTTGCTAATTATCTTCATGACATAATTTTTTAAATTTAAAATGAACATTTATTGTGACGATTTGGAGATGTAAAACATTTATGAAATAAAACAAAAACTTAAAATTTGGCAATTTTTTTTTAAGGTGCACCTCAGTTAACATTTTTGGATATATATAATGTGTATTTTGAGGCTTTTGGTTTGGGTTTTTCTTCCTTACTGGGGATTGAACTCAGGGATAGTCTATTGCTGATCTCTATCCAGCCCTTTTTTACTTTTTAATTTCATGGTACGTCTCATTTAGTTACCTTGGAAGCTTATGATCAAGCCTTGAACCAACTGACCTTACAAGTATGTGCCGCCATGGTCCAGTTGCTTATTGAGATCTTTTTTTTTTTTTTGTCTTTTTGAGACAGGGTCTCACTATGCAGTTCAGGCTGGCCTTGAGCTCACTTTTGTAGCCCAGGCTGGTCTCGAACTCACACCGATCCTCCTGCCTCAGCCTCCCGAGTGCTGGGATTACAGGCGTGCGCCACCACGCCCGGCTTGCTTATTGAGATCTTAATACAGTGACAATTTTATATTCTGTTCATTTCTTCTCTTTTTCTTTTCTTTCTATATATATGGCAGGATCTACAGGGTCTCACCATATAGATTTGGACTCATAGTGATTCTCTTGTTTACAGCCTCTTAAATGTTGGGATTACAGGTGCATGCCACCACACACAGTCTCAATTGCCATCTCAGTGCGCCTTGCGGGTGTGGCTGGCATAGCAGGCCGGGGATTGAACCCCCATCCCTGTCCTTTGTATGAGCAAGTGCTTTAGTCTGCTGAGCCATCAGGCTGGCTCTTCTGCTCATATCTGTAGGGCTTTGTTACATATAAAATAAAAATGAGTTAGGCATGATAAACGTGCACATGCAAACATATACATTCTTTCCATGCATTTTAAGAACAGAACATGATAAAATTTAAGCTACTTTTGTGCTTGTTTTACTTTAGCTGTCTTAGTCTTTGTCCTCCCGTGTAAAGATAATTACCATCCAGAATTTGGTATGTTTTTATTTTGTAGTGCCTTAAACTGTATTATTTCTTGTTGTTGCTCTAGCTCACTTACGTTTTGTTGGACATTGTGATACAGGAATTGTTTCCAGAACTTAATAAGGTAAGTGAAAACTAATAATATTGTTATTTTATTTTCTTTTTTTCTACGGGACCAGGGTTCGAACTCACAATCTTGCACTTGCTAAGCAGGCACTTGTGCCATGGAGCTATCCCTGCAGCCCTAATATTGTTATTTTCTTAATGATGTACTGACATTTATTTTAATCAAGGGCACAGAAGTTAGGGAAAACTTCATGCCTCTCACCCTTTTTAAAATTGAACAAACTCTAGCCGGGTGTGGTGGCGCACTCCTGTAATCCCAGCACTAGGGAGGCTGAGGCAGGAGGATCGCTGCGAGTTCAAGACCAGCCTGGGCTACAAAAGTGAGCTCAAGGTCAGCCTGAACTGCACAGCGAGACCCTGTCTCAAAAAGACCAAAAAAAAAAAAAAAAAAAAATTGAACAAACTCAACAAATACTTTATTTATTCAGTATGTCTAATCACAGACTGGATTTTAGGGGTTGGAATGGGAATAGTTTCTTCCTTGACATCATCCTTTTCCTAATTGTAAGCAGATAGGGACCACTTCCAGTCTTCTCAGAGGGAAATCTGAGTTTAACTCTTAGTTTCAGAATAGGTGAAGTTCTTCTAAGGGTCCTCTGAACTTCAGTGTTGTATAAGTTAGAGACTTTGATGCAGTTGAGTTGGTGAACCTAAGAACACAAAACGAATTGGATTTACAGCATGCTGTATTATGGTTGTAGTTAGTCTTGATTGCTTCTAGGGTTTTGAACACTATCATTGTGTTCTATTAATTATTTTCTGGCTAATCTATTTTGTTGAATAAAAATATTGTTTAAAGCTGTCATATCACAATGAAATACTACTTTTGTAGAGTAAGGGAAACAAGAGTCTTAGCTAATTGCTTATTACAACCTTTTAAGACTTATAGTACTAATTTTTTTTTTAATGTATAAATTTTATGTTTACACTATCAAAATCTTCAGCTTTTAGGGTCACAAGATTTTTTTTTTTTTTTTTTTTTTTTAACATGGGGTTTCTTTATATAGTTTAGGTAGGTCCTGAAGTTAACTACCCAGCCAAGGCTACCCTTGAACTCTTTGCAATCACCCCGCCTCAGTCTTCTGAGTGCTGGGATTATAGGCATATACCACCATACCTAGCCTGAGATGTAGTCATATCTGTCTTGCTAGGTTGCTGTATTCTCTTAAATATAGGTGTTATCTGCTATATGTGTCATATCAGCAAATTTCTTGTTATGTCTCAGTTAAAAGTTTGATATCTAGACAATTCACGAATGAATCCTGTCCTATTGTCATCTGTATTTTAAATGAATTTATTTTTACTCTAGGTACAAAAGGAAGTTACCACCGTGACATCATGGATGTAATTTGGTATAGCACAACTACTTGAATTTTTTACCTATCAGTGCAATAGAAGTATACCTTTTTCTTTTACTATTGTATGTTCTTGGGTATTTTGTTTGCTTGGTTTTGTTTTTTGATACAGGATCTCACTGTGTAGTGCAAGTTGGCTTTGAGTTCCCTGTGTTATTGGCTTTCAACTCACAGTGATTCTGTCGCCTTGGCCTCCTAAGTGCTGGGATGACAGGCATGCACCACCAAGCTGTGTGTGTGTGTGTGTGATTTGTTTCACTGTCCAACATTTTGATTTTTTTTTGTTTTAATAAAGATTAACACCTACTTAATGATTAAAAGTGATTAGGTTTCATAGCTTTTCATTTTACACCTGTTTTCCAAATTTTATAAGAATGCTTCTCACTTATTGCCAGTTTTTGAAAAGTCCTTATGACAAACAGATGAGCTTATAATCTTTGTATTGTATCACTTTGAAAATAATTGTTTAGTGTGGAAAAAAGAGGTCTAATATGCTTTCCAGTTTTATGTTAATATGTTAATTTTTATCTTTTTATGTTGTACATAGTTAATTATAAATAAATTTCTTGTGTGAGATTTCTGTAATACAGACCATTTCTCCTTATTCTCTTTTTTTTTTTTTTCCTTGATAGATGACTGATAGGTGTTAGTCCTGCTCTGTGTGAAAACAGAATACTTACAGATACTTGTTACCCTGTAACTATAACTAAAATGAACTGAATTAAATGTTACTATATTCCAAAACTTGCTTTTTGAGACAGGGTCTAACTATGCAGTTTAGGCTGGCCTTAACTCACTGTGTTCCTTAGGCTGGCCTCAACTTGCCTCATTCTTCTGAGTATTGGGATTATACATACGCACTACTGTGCCTGGTTTTTAAAGATTATTTTTAAAATGTTTTTTGTTTGGCTTGGCAGTACACACCTGTAATTCTAGTTACTCAGGAAGCTAAGCAAGGATTCCAAGTTTGAGGATAGCCTGGCCAACTCAGTGAAACTTTGTTTCGAAATAAAAAATAAAAAGAACTGGAACTGTAGCTCAGTAGTATAGCTCTTGCCAGTTATATGTGAAGCCTTGAATCAATTCCCAGTATTTGGAAGAAATAAAAAAGATAGTGTTTAGAATTTTATTTGGATTTTTTTTTCCTTGTTACACTTGTTTCCTTGAAACAAATTTGTCAAGATTATTTTGCGCTTGGTTATTGATTATAAGGTTATTGATTATAGTGTTAATTCAGAATGTATTTATTGCACTATATGTATGTATTACACACTAAATTGTGTTATGGGAGTTCTGTACATTACTTAGAAAATGAACACATTCATAATAACTATTGACTTTTTCCCAAAAGTTCCAAAAGTGTCCCCGAAGTTTATTATTTTTTTCAAAAGGCTTTGTTAGTAGTTCTGTTATTTTTTAAAAAAATACTTCAGAGCTTTAGAATATGCATGAACCAGTGGTTTAATAGTAAGCCTTAAATGTTCACTGATTCCTTAGGGATGGAGAAAAATTAATCAAGCTAGTCATTCACATTTAAGTTCATAGCAATTTGAACATTATTAAAAAGGAAATGAATAAACTGAAAAAAATGTTTTACAGCTTTTCTTTGGAGGGTGGGGGAGGGTAGCTGGCTCAGCCTGCCCTGAGGGCAAGACTTGTGTGTGCTAGGGATTGAACCGCAGTCCCCTATGTCTGCCTAAGCTTTCCTAAGCAGGTGCTTTAAACAATTGAGCTATCTTGCCAATCTGTTTTAGAGCTCTTTTTTTTTTTTTGTCTTTTTGAGACAGGGTCTTGCTGTACAGTTCAGGCTGGCCTTGAGCTCAGTTTTGTAGCCCAGGCTAGTCTTGAACTCTCACAGATCCTCCCTGCCTCAGCCTCCCAAGTGCTGGGATTACAGGCGTGTGCCACCACGCCCGGCTTTTTTTTTTTCAATTTAATTTAATTTTATTCTTGTTTCAGAACTTTGTTTGTTTATTTATCTTTATGGCTGGCTCAGCCTGCCCTGAGGGCAGGGCTGGGGCAGCATGTGGTGCCGGGGATTGAACTGCAGTCCCTGCAGCCGCCCAAGCTTTACCTAAGCAGACACTTTAGACCACTGAGCCATCCTGCCAGGCCCCTGTTTTAGAGCTTTTTAATACCTTCCTCACCTAATGTTTTTCTTTTTTAAAAAGCATTTTACGTATCCTTAACATGAAATAGTATTGTTTATCTTGGTAAGAAAAAAGTGTATGCTAATCCCAAATGGCAAAGTAGTGAGTGCCAGCAGCCCAGTTTCACCAGGACAGAGTGTCAGTAGAGTGTGGGAAGCAATAGTTTAGAGAGGAGCCAAAGTCAGTGGAGGTTACCTGGAAGCACAAGGGAACTAACAGAGCAGAAGAAAATAGGATCAAGGGGTGCAGAAGAGAGAGAGATCAGAATGCAGAGGGAAGACCTTGCAGCACACAGGGGTGGCTAGCTGCATGCCAGCTGGGAGGCAAAATGAAGCTAGCAAATTTTTTGCTCAAGGAAAAGTGAAGAGCTGCATTGGGACCAAAAGAATCATTTGTAGATGGCATCAGCAAGGAAACACAGGGCACTGCTTCCAGAGCAGCCTTCATAGTCAGCAGTTACTGAGTTGGTGCCAGCACCTACAGCTCTACAGCACAGCAAGAGCTGGCAGGAACACCATCATACTGCACCAGTCAGAGTATTTCAAGCTGGGGCACAGAATAGGAACCCTTGCCTGTTTCACACTGCCAGGTGCCCAGAGTGGAGGGAAAGATAGTTATGGGAGGTGCTGGCAGGTGGAGAGCAGACCAGGGGGAGGGGCAGGGGCTGGTGAGCACAGACTTGGCTCCCCAAGTTCCTCAGGACAGGAAGCTCACATTGGTGCCATGTTCTCACTGCAAGCAGGTCTCTACACCCAACCCTGTTCTGAAGACAGACTGCCTGCCTAGACTTGCAGCATGAAGAAAGACCTGTCCAGGATTGAGCTCTGCTTCTTAACTCTAGGCTGAGGAAAAGAACCATGCATCTAGAAGAATAAAAAAACTTTCTCACAATATTCCTTGTTTGTACTATCTTTTATTTTTTTTACTTTCTAAATTCTTTTTTTCCCAATTCTTTAATGTTTTCCTCTGTCATTATATTTCTGCATGTTATAATCCCATTATTTTGCCCTCTTTTCTTTTATAAGCATGTCTTTGTATATGCTATACTTTTCCTTTCCCTCCCAATATAGTGTACAGAGGGTTAGAGAACTCACTTTATAGCCTTACATTTATGTATTTATATATTTATGTATGTATGTATGTATGTATGTATGTATGTATGTATGTATGTATTTAGCAGAACCAGGGTTTGAACTCTGGCCCTTGTGCTTGCCAGGCAAGCGTTTATTCTATTGAGTATCCATAGCCCTTTAGCTGACTTCTTTCTCTTAGGTCTTATTCATTCTCAGTTTTTCTTTCCTGTTGCCATTTTCATTTGTCTCCTTTTTTCTCTAATAATATCAGTCATAGACTCATTTTGCCTATACATCTCACTACTAATTTTGTACCCAGCTATTCCTGTTAACCCCTTCTAAATATAGGATAGCCTTTCCCCTTCTATTTCCTTCTTCCCATACTGGAGTAAAGGACTTAAAAAAAAAAAAACCTAAACTAAACAAAACAAAAAAAACCTGTATTACCCAGTCCATGACTACCTGGGCTTTAGATAAATAATGCTGTGAAATCACTCTTGAGTGCTGTTTTTTGCTATTAGTGGAGACATAGTCATCACATTTACTGCAAGTTAACTGTGGATCAAGATGTGGGTTAGAATGCTTGTGTTATAACCATGGATTTCTTCTCTAGGGTAAAGGGACACACAAAACAGTGTCTCATAGTATTTTATTTCTCAGCTAGTCATGATGGATGTCACTGTAATAGATTTAACTTATTACCATTGCAACTGATTTGATTTTACAGAAAGTCCTGACTCAGTGGACAGTTTTGTGCCATAGAACATATCTATCTAATCCACTCTCACACTCATGGAAAGGGAAACCAAAAGATCTAACCTAAGAACTCAAGACTCTGTGAAACTCTGAACAAACTCCCAGTCTGTGGGATTTTTTCAGCAGTCCTGATTCTACGTTAGCTTCAGCATTACAGTGGAAGGATTGAGGAGGTACTGGGGCCTGAACCTTCAAACTGGCAATGAAGCTGCTTGGAGTTCACGTACACGTTGTCTCATTGGAATGTCTGATCTGTGTTCCGATGAGGCATTTGTTAGATTTCATATGTTTCTTGCTTTGTTTAGAAATGTGGGGTTGTGTTCTTTTATGTTTTCCTGTGTTTATTAAGTTCTGTGTATTAGGTTATACACAAATGTTTTCAGTGGCTGTTATTTAATGGATATCTAGGCTTTCTTCTTTGTCTTGCCACAATTTCTTCCTGTCAAACCCCCAAAATAATACTTTTACTATTTTTTCAAACATAACTCCTGCCAAGTTTTTTAATTTCCTATTTTTAGGTCTTGCAGTCACTCCTACATTCTTTAGTATTAATTCTTGGTCCTACTCTACCTAAGTTTTTGGCTTTTCCACATCTAAGGTTGTTGTCCTCTTTATCATCAAATTTTGACAATGACATAACTTTTCTCAGTTACAAAGCTGATTTCTCCTGTATCTTGCCCTTATCCTAACAAAATACCTCTGAAAGCTCAATGCTAAACTTTCAGCTCTATTAAATGGGCTCCTATAAAGTCAGACCCTCCATTAACATCATCTCTTCCCTTCTTCAAATCTACCCCTTAATACCTGACACTCCATATTGAACCACCTCCCATTCTCTTCACTCAGCCTCGCCTATCTTGTTGCACAAAGTCTGTTGTATAGAACTGTAAGACTGAATCACTGGATGGTGTCATAACCAGAAATAATGCTTTCAGCAAAACATAGGGGCAGAGTTGAAATCTCTTAAGTAATAGGACTAAATACTAGCATGGGTCATACTTATCAGATGATTACTCACACGGAGGCACAGCTGCAGAAATTTCCATAGCACACACAAACCCATCACATTTCTAGTCCTCAATATTGCAGTCACTCCCCAAAGGAGGAAAGAAGCAGATACACAGAGTGTAGAAGCAAGGAAACAGATTTCTTACACCCCCAAGCTTTTCTAAGGAAGAACAGTGTCACAAAGGAAGAAGAAAATAGCAGCTAGTAGAAATCTGTGAAGTTGTGGCTTGGGAAATAGCTCAGCAGTCTAAGCACCTGCCTGACAAGTTCAAAGACCTGAGTTTGATCCCTGGTACCGTATGCCATGCTGGCTGTGGAACTGGGCATAATTGTGCATGCCTTTATCCCAGTATTAGGTAGGCTGAGACAGGAGGATCACTATGAGTTTGAGCTGCATAGTGAGACCTTGTATCCAATAAATATATACAAATTTTTTTTTTCCTTGTACCAGGGATCAAACTTGTGACCTTGCGCTTTTCAGGCAGGCACTTAAACCGCTGAGCTCTCTGCCCAGCCCATACAAATAATTGTTTTTTAAAAAACTGAAGTCTATAGGTAGGGAGGAAGACAATGGATGAGTGAGAAAAGGAAATGAACCAGTTTCATGGCATTTTTCACTCATGACCATTGTGAATTTTTAGGGAACCGATTGAACAATGATAAGGAATCTGAACAGATGTTAGAAATAAATGACAACCTGTGTATAACTGATACATTGTTGAAATGACCAATGTAAAGACACTGATATAGAAGACAAAATAGTGAATTATGATCAAGAGCTCAAATAAGAGAAAAACGACTATGTGGCAGCTACTAGATGACAATTAGACCCAAAACTCATTGGAGTTAGGAAAAATCTAGACAATAGCATGAATCTATTCATGCTTAAAGAAGTCATGGAAGAAAAATTCAAAATAAAAGTGTAAAAATAGACGTGATGCTTAATAGAACATCAGTTATGATTAAACAAACAAACAAAAAAAAAAGCTCACCAAGAAATGCCCTGAAGTTATCTAGAAACAAAACAGGTCCTAGAATTTTAAAAGCGGGGGGGGGGGGCAGGGATTGAATCACAACTGACTTTCTCACCCCAAATCCAGAAGAGCTTGGAATGAAGTATTTCAAGGTTCAAGAGCGAATAACTTTCAACTCATTTTATTTTCACAGTAAAGCTTTTCTTCAATATATATGGGGAAATAAGATATTCATATGAGAAGACCAGCTGAGAGTGTGTGAGTGCTGAGAAAATGCTTGAGAATATTGTTGACAGAAAGAGCAACTTCGATGTAAATAAAAATAGGAAATTGCAGAAGTCAGTGGATAACAAAAATAAAAAAGCATTAAACCAACTGATATTGTGAGGATAACCAACACTCTCAGTAATATCTAGTGTAAAACAGAGTGGATCAACAGTCCACTAATTATATGTATAGGCAATTTCTAAACAAGATATGCATAGACCAAAAACTTAAGGATAAGAAACAACATTTAATGCATCAGGACCCATCAAACAAGAATGGGTAGTAGTTTTAATATTAGTGAACTTAAAGGTTTGACCCAGCAACCAAGCCCCACAAGTGAGTGAGACTGCCCTGGGCCCACCAGAATCTCATTTGAACCAGCAACCAGGCCTGGCAAGTGAGTGAGACCAACCTGGGCCCACCAGAAGCTCTTTTGGCCCAGCAAGGAAGCCTGGCATGTGAGTGGAACTTCATTCATCAGACAAGCCCAGTGTGGAAAACTGCCACAGAACTCCCTGCATAGAGACTAGAGACAAGACCCACCCAGCTGATCCAGGAGCAGAACATCTTGTCAGAGTGGCATAGCAGGTTCATCTCCAAGGGCTGCTGCAGTAAGAAGTGACACTCAGCAGCCAGACCCAAGCCACATCCTTCTGGACAAGTTAGAACTTGGTAGATCCAGATCTGGTGCTAAGGTAAGAACCCTACCAAAACTCTATGCCAAAGATGAGAAGGCACGGCTATGCAATATGACAAAGAGAAGGAGCAAAATGCACTCTCAGGCCACAAGCCCACCCAGAACAAATACAGAAGACAGTAGCATGGAAGGAACTGGAACTCACACACCTGAAATCTGAAATAATAGCATCCAAAGTTAAGAAACAACTGCAGAAAGGTATAGAGGAAATCGGATTGGAAATAATTTCTAAAATAAAATAATATCTAAAATAAAAAGCGCTAAGTACTTCTAAAGACACTGATTTAAAAAAGAATAGGAAAATGATGAAATCCTTGAATGAGCAGTATAGGAAAGTAATAAAATGTATGAAGCAGATTCAAAGTGCTATACAGGAACTTAAAACCTCAATCAGAAACTTGCAAAACCATTTCCATGAAAGTGAAAATAGACTGTCAGACCTTAAAGATACCATTGCAGCCAGTGAGAGGTAAGAAAAGATCTCTTAATAACAACTAGGGTGCAAGAAAAAAATAATTCAACATCTGCAAGGAAATACAAAGATGAACAGTGTAAGACTAATAGGCATCAATAAGAAAGTCAATACAAATGATATAAAAAGAATATGGACAGAAGTAATAACAGAAAATTTCCCAAATATGGGGAAATAATTTGACATTCAGGTAACTGAAGCATATAGAACTCCAAATAATGCCAATCCAATTAAAGTGACACCCAGACATATAATAGTCAAGATCCCAGAAATTCAGCACAGGAATAGTACACTAAAAGCCGCTAGAGAAAAGAAAGATCAAATTTAAAGGAAAACCCATTAGAACAACAGCATATTTCTTTTTATAAACCGTCAAGTCAAGAAGTGGATGGATACTACAAAGCTACAGTCATAAAATCAGCGTGGTATTGGCAAAAGAATAGACCTGAAGATCAATGGAATAGACTAGAGGATGCAGAAGCAAATACAAACACACTCAGCCACCTTATTTTTGACAAAGGGGCCAAACATGTGTTCTGGAAGAAAGACAGCCTCTTTAACAAATGGTGCTGGGAAAATTGGCTCTTTACATGCCGAAAACTAAATCTTGACCCTAGTCTATCACCATGCACGAAAATAAAGTCGAAATGGATTAAAGATCTAAATATTAAAAGTGAAACATTAAATCTCCTGGAAGAGAAAGTGGAAGGAAATCTTGAAGACATCGGAGTAGGTAAAGAGTTCATGGACGGAAATCAAATTGCACGTTTAACACTTGAAAGCATC
>PVJA010037841.1:7578-20205 GCA_004027025.1 Myocastor coypus | reverse complement strand
GGCTAGTGTCACAAGGAGGAAATAAACAACCAGACTAGAAGAAGGAACCAGGATTGAATCTCCTTGCTATAATCATTTATACACTCCTAGGTCACCCCCGTCACATCCTGAAGATTTTTCTCTTCCTTCCTTCCTTCCTCCCTCCCTTCCTCCCTCCCTTCCTTCCTTCCTTCCTTCCTTCCTTCCTTCCTTCCTTCCTTCCTTCCTTCCTTCCTGTCTTCCTTCCTTCCCTCCTTCCTTCCTTCCTTCCTTCCTTCCTTCCTTCCTTCCTGTCTTCCCTCTGCCCTTGTCCTGTTATCTCCCACCAATTATCTTTCATTTTGCTCTTTATTTTTACTCTGGGTTCCCATGTAGGAGAAACCACGTGATACTGAAGCTTTTGTGCCTTGATTTAGTTAGTTCACTTAGCATTTTGGTCCCAAGTTGCATCCTTTTTCCTATGAATCCTCCAAATGTATTTTTTTGTTATGGTAGAGTAGCTCTCCATGCTGCATAAATACATTTTTATGCATTCCTTTACTGATGGCATATAACCTATTTCCAAGGTCCAGCTACCATAGATTGTATTTCTATAAACACGGATGTGCATGCATCCCTGTAATAGGATTTTTAACTTATTTGGGAAGACACTTAGGAGGGGGATATCTGAGTCACATGGGATTTGTTTATATATATATATATATATATATATATATATATATATATAATTTTTTTTTGTCTTTTTGAGACAGGGTCTCGCTATGCAGTTCAGGCTGGCCTTGAGCTCACTTTCGTAGCCAGGCTGGTCTCGAACTCGCACCAATCCTCCTGCCTCATCCTCCCGAGTGCTGGGATTACAGGTGTGTGCCACCGCGCCCAGCTTTTTTGTAATTTGTTTTTGTTTGTGTTTGTTTGTTTGTTTTTTGTTTATAGTTTTTGAGGAATCTTGACACTGATTTCTACAGTGGTTATAGCCGTCTACAATCCAACCAAAAATGTATAGAAGTAGGAGTTTATTTTTCCCACATTCTCAGCAGCAGTTATTTAATATTTTTGGTTTTTTATACTACTCATTCTAACTGGGGTAAGATGGTATCTCAATGTATTTTTAGTTTGCATTTGTCTTATGGACAGTGATATTGAACATTTTTCATGTATTTACTGGCATTATAACCTTCTATAGTCTATTCATTTCAGTTGCCCATTTTTTAATTGGGTCTTTTATTTTGGGGGAGTCTAATTCTTTCCACTTCTTTATGTATTCTAGATGTTAGTCCTATGCTTGAGGAATAGCTGCAAAGCTTTTCCCTTGTGTGGCCAGCTTTTTTGGTGAGAGGGGTGTTTCTTTTGTTGTGCCTAAGCTTTTCAATTTGGTATGATATCATTTGTTGATATTTAATACTATCTCTTGAGCCATTTAGGTTTCTATTCAGAAAGTCCTTGTCTTCACCAATGTATATCTTCAAGAATTTTACCTAAGGGTTGGCGAGATAGCTCAATGAACTAAGCACCTGCTTACACAAGCTCAGGGACTGGGATTGGATCCCCGGCACCACAGGTCGCAGAGGACCTGCCCCCAGGAGCACTGAGCTGGCCAATGAGACTAGGTGTTGGGGGTGTTGGGGGCATGCCTATAATCCCTGTGCTGGGGAGGCTGAAGACAGAAGGATCATTATGAGTCCAATCTGTGTAGCAGGAACTTAGTCCATTGAGCTATGTCACCAGCCCTGAAATGCCCAGGTTTTTTTTTTTTTTTAAATCACTTCAGGTAGTGATTTAAATCAGACATTCAATCAGACAACACAAATAAAAGGTTGGTGTATTTAATAATTTTGTTTGAGTAAAGAGGAAAACTGAAGAATGGAGTGGTGGCTGGAAAAAGTGACACTTCTGTTCTGCTGTTCTCTGGGGTGGCATTCCTGGGTAGAGCTACCCAGCTGCAGGGCTGCAGGGAGCTGAAATCGGAAAGAAAAGTCCCTGCTTTAGAATTTCACTGTCTCTGCATGGGTTGTTAGAAATCAGATCTGGTTAGCGATATCACTACCTGCTTTCAAACACTTGCCAGTCTCAGACCAGGTGGTGGGTGGAAAAGGCGACCAGGCAGGGCCTTCAGAGGCAAGGAGTCATTCCCTTTTTCAATTAAGGGTCAAAATCTAAATATCTTTTCAAAATGTGAGGTTAACAAAATAGGTTTCTTTTTCCTTTTGTTTTACTGGAGATTGAGCCTGAGGCCTTTGTACTGTGTTCTATCTATTCCAGGCTTTCTTCGATCTCTCTCTCTCTCTCTCTCTCTTTCTCCAGGACAGGCTCTTGCTAAAGTGATGAACTGACCAGGCTTGGTTTAGATACACACTGCTCCTGCCTCACTGCCTGGCATGCTGGGGTTGCCAATGTGACCACCGTGTCCAGCTTACAAGACAGCACCTGTTTTGTTACTCCAAGTCAAGCTTTGCTTGCTATGGACCCCTTCTCTCAAAGGTTTCGTATGATCAGCAGAACTCGAATTAGGGTGGGGTTTTGTTTTTGTTGTTGTGTTTCTTACCTGGTTTCTAGGAGTTAATTTTTTTAGGTGATTTGCTAGCTCCTTGTCTGCTCGCCCCAGCAGCAGAGCCCATAGCTGATCCTGTGCAAACATAAACAGATTCCTGGTTATGTCAAAGCAGAACATTCCCATGGGGGGGTGGGGTGATTGTGAAATCCTCACCCTGGATTCCAACTTGTTTTTTGCTTTTTCTTGTTTTGCTTTGTTTGTATAGCTGTAGATGAATACCCACTTTCCAGCTTGGGATCAATAATAAGGAAAACAAGGACTGTCTTGGGTGTTTTTTCCCCACTGCCCTGTAGCTCTGTGTTTACCTACAAATTCACACTGCCACCTCAAGTGGCCTGCTAGTTATGCGATAGGATGTCAGCACCCTTCCCCACTCCTATCCCAGTTGCACAATGTACCCCGGATAGTTCACGTCTTCATGATTCTTTGCCAGCTCTCAGGCCAGAAAGCATCTGATAAGCTTGCTGGAGCAGAAGCTGCCTTCCCTCCCAGGGATTATGGCTGTCCAGTGAACTCATTTTGTAAACAGTATCCTTGGCCTCTGGGCAGCAGGACTGCTAGGTATGGAGATATAGGAGTCTGCAGATATGAACACGCTTGCACCATGGCCTGGTTTTGACCACATAAAGGGGAGAGTTCTCAGAAAAGTTATGCTTTGTAGAAATAAACAAATTCCCTCTGTCTTGGAAGCCTCCTTCTTAACAATCTGTGTTTTATAAAGAGGTAGCAACAAAGAAATTATAAACTAAAGAGCCAAAGGATAGGGAAAGAGCATTTGTTTTTTGCTTCACTCAAACATAACACAGGTTCTCTCTCTGCCGGAGGATCAGCCATGGACCTTCTGAGCCTCATGCCATTTGCTACGCAACTCAATTAGGAGAGGAAATGGGGCCAGTGCAGGTGAACACTTGACAGCGTAAGTGCAGAGCCCACAGCAAAGCTCTGAAAAGCAGCTCCAAAGCATATAGGTTTAGATCTAGAGCTGTATTCTCCCAGCAGCTTTTCTTTCTGCATAGGGATGCAGAGAAGGAACTTAGTGGTCACATGTTCCCAGCATTCAGCTGGTCTCACACAACAGCCTCAAGAAAACGGTGGCAACTTGCCGTCTTCTTTAATTTCTCTGGGTGGGACAAAATACCTAATAGCAACAAGTTAAAGGAGGGATGGTTTGCTTTAGCTCAGAGCAGATAGAAGCTTCAGTCTATAGTTGGCAGCAAGGCAGGGCAATGTGGCACAGGGGAAAGAGGCACGGGCAGGAGACAGTCAGCCTTCCCTTTGGTTTCCCGACAAAAAGCCTATTGGTAGGTGCAGCCACACCCAAAACTATGCTAAGCCAATCAGTAGACTGATCCAGTGTCACATACCCATGAAGCGTTGCTGCCCCAAAGCCCCACCTATCAGTCCATGAGGCTTTGTGGGGATGTCTAGGCAGAAGCCATAACACTTGCCAAGTCAGAACCCCAGTGCTAGGGAATGCAAGAAGAGTCACACATTTTCCTGAAACGATTTCGTGATGTACGTCTATAGCCTTGACATTTATAAGTTTAGACCCAGATTTCCCAAAGCACAGAAAGTTTTAGGGAAATTCTTTGCTGCTTCATGTTAAGCTGCATGTCCAAAACTCTCTGTAATATCCTGATCTACTAAGTAAGGATCTAAGCATACACTGGCTTCTTCATGCTCTTTTGAGGATTAAAGGAGTTCACCCATGAAGCACTTAGAAGTGTATGGTATAAGTAGGGACCATTGTGCATGAACAAGGGATTTACTTAATACAACAAAAAAGCAGAGGCAATTGTCTGCTCCACACTAAGAAAACAGCTAAATGAGTTGCATTGAGCTCATGATGTGACACTATATTTTCAAAGAATTTCTTCTGCCATAGAATGCTAGGCTAGGAAAAAAACAGGATGCATAATTACATATGCACTCTGACTCTAACACGGATAGAAGGGAAGAGGGACAAGGAAAGAACATAGAGATATGATCTGTAAAATAAGTCAATAACAACAGTGGTTAGGATGGTAGAATTATGCCTGGTCTCTATACCTTCCCCTGCATTGCCTGATATCGTTTAGAGTAAACATGAATTCTTACATAGTTTTTAAATGCTATTTTCCAGAAAAAATGCTTTGCAAGCTACCTTGAAGTGGCCCAGAAATGGCAGGTTCCTCAGCCAGTGCTGCTCAGCTTGCACAGGTGTGTCTCACACAGGTGCCGTAAGAGGTGGCACTGCCTTCGGCGCCCGGGTCCCTTCCTCACGTTTGTGGCTCTCCCATACTAATTTAAATGTTTCCTTGGACCTCAGTTCTTTTTCATTCTTTGGCCAAATGAACCATGTGTTTTCAGAGCAGTAGTGGAGTCCAGACTGCACTATTAACAGGGTTGTGGAGCTGCTTTAGTTCTGGTTCAGTTGTGCAGGGACCTGTTTTGGCTTTGATATGTGCAAAAGAAAATGAAAATTAACTAATGCTTTAACCTAAATACTGTGGTACCTTTCGTGGGCATGTGGGCATGTCAGGGTAACATTGCCAGAATTGTGTATAGAGGACCTAAACATTTTTGATTTATGGTTTGATCTACCAATATTGGTATAACCAGCAGGGAACATTTCCTTGCAAGACAGTGATGGGGTCCAATGCTGTAACACTGAGTAGGTGAAAGAGGTAAATAAATACCAAAATGCAGCCAAAGTCGAGATCATACTAACGAGAGATGGCCACATTAAGAGTAAACTTTGTCCACTGTAGTTGAGTTTCAACCCTCAGTGCACACATGAGAGAGAGAGAGAGAGAGAGAGAGAGAGAGAGAGAGAGAGAGGAGAGAGAGAGAGATCTAAAAATGTGAGAAAAGAAGGCAATAAGATTCTTTTTAAAACTCCAAAGTACCCTTAAACTGATCCAATAGGTATTGATGGAGAGGAAATAAAGCACTGTTTTCCCATTATTCTTCGCTTCAAGTGTTCTCTGTGCCCTTTAAGATACTCATCCATCCTTTTCTTTTCAAGCCTCAGTCTTTCACTTGAATAATTTTTATTGTATGAAAAGTTCCACAGATCAATACATTTTGAGGAAAATGAGTATTTGGCCCAAAAGAGGAAAAATAATCAAGATTTTAGGGCTTTTATTTTTTCTGTTGTAATTGTGTAAAACATGAGGAAAAAAAACAAAAAGAATTTTAATGTGAAAACATTTTTTGCTATAATCACTAGTTTTAGAGGCAGTGCTAGCTTAGTGTGTGCAGGGTCACTTTCCTCAAGTATTTTCTATTTTTATCATGAATTCCCTTTTAATCAACTGTAGGTTATTTAAAATAAATTTCCACAATCTAATGGAAAAAAAACTTCAGCATAAAAAAAAATCTAATGGTTGGTTTATACAAAGTGAAGCAAAAAACAAACAAACTAGATCTATACAGTTTTCCAGGAACTCCAAAATGAAAGAATTAAATAGATAATGGACTTAAAAGCAAATACATGAAGAAATGTTCAACATCACTGGCCATTACACAAATGAATATTAAATTAAAACTAAAATGCCATCAACCTGGAAAAAACAACCATCATCAAGAAATCAAATAAAAAATACTGGTGAGGCTACAGGAGGAAAAGAACTCTTCTACATTGTTGGCAGGAACGTAGACTAGTATAGCAATACTATGGAAACCAGTATGCAGATCCTTAAAAAGAAAACCTAGAAACCCCACTTGACCCAGCTCTTCCCCCTTCTAGGTATCTTTCCAAAGAGCTAAAGACATCATGGTACAGAGATACGTGCATACCCATGTGGACAGCAGTAAAACTCATAATAACTAAACCTTGGAAGCATCCTCCATGTCCATCAACAGATGAATGGATAAAGAGTGTGTACAGATAATGGAGTATGATGCTGTAACAGTAGACTTGAGTCATTTGTAGGAAAATAGACTATAATGTTAGGGGAAATAAATCAGACACAAAACTTAAACATTGCATGGCTTCTCTTACATGAAAAAACAAAATTGTTAATAAAGAGCAAAATAAATTAGGTAATTGGAAATAAGGAGAGAGATCCTTCTCAAATGGGAAGGAAATCAAGAGACTGAAGAAAGAGGGAGGGAGGGAAGGAAAGAGGATGAAAAAGGAATTAAAATGTTATATGCAGACACCACCTCCATAAGGCATGTTAGGGTTATATATTGCCAACTTGTACTAATAAAGACCAGAGAGCTTAAATGTGCAAGTAATAGCTAGCTGAGCTAACCCAATGTCACAACACATGAATGGCCAATTTAGGAAAGAATGAGAGATCATGGCAAGGTCCCACACTGTAATCCAGGTGATAAAATATACTGTGGAGAGTACAGGCAGCAGAAGCGGTGACTTGGAGGACAGGGTCAGAATGAGAACACAGGGCTGATGCCAGTGGTTGTGGTCTCAGCAATGCCTTAAAAACAGCAAGGGCTCTAGGAAATGAGTTCAGCAGCTGTTAAATCATACAAAGCAGACTAGTGGTGGAGAGAGGAAGTACAAGAAGGCACAGATTGTCTAAAAAATCTTTTCACAGAAATAAGACCAGAAACTTTTCCAAGTAGAGGGGAAGAATTCAACATACAAAAAGTTAGGCATGTAGAACCTCAGACAGCCATAATCAGAAAAGAACTTCCGGGGTTCGGCAGGATGGCTCAGTGGTCTAAAGCTCCTGCAGGCGGCTGCAGGGACTGTGGTTTGATCCCCCAGCACCACATGCTGCTCCAGCCCTGCCCTCAGGGCAGAATGAGCCAGCCATAAAAATAAATAAGCAAACAAACAAAAGTTCTGAAACAAGAAAAAGAAATAAAATAAAAATTCAGAAAAGAACTTCCCAGTATTAAATAATAGGCAACAACAAACAAACAAACAAAAAATGAATAGGTAAAATCTCAGAGATGGAGAATGAGACTCGGTGTGGTACTGTGGTGCATGCCTGTAGTCCCAGCACTTGGGAGGCTGAAAGCAGGAGAATCACTGCAAGTCCGGTCTACATAGCAAGACCCTGTAGACCCTGTTCTAAAATATAAAGTCAATCATTTAATCAATCAATCAATCCAGTCTTTCCAATTCACTGGAGAAGTTAGGGCCTTCCTTAACAAAAAGCACCTTAAGAAATTCATGACTGAGGCCAGTGAGACAGCTCAGTTCACTAAAAGTATCTGCCTAAAAAAGCTTATGCAAGCGCAGGGACCATGGTTCAATTCTCAGCACTACATACCATGCCAGACCTGCTCCCAGAGTAGGCTGAGCCAGTCACAAAAGGAAGAAAGAAAGAGAGAGAGAGAGAGAGAGAGAGAGAGAGAGAGAGAGAGAGAGAGAGAGAAAGAAAGAAAGAAAGGAAGGAAGAAAGAAAGAGCCAGGCGTGGCGGCGCACACCTGTAATCCCAGCACTTGGGAGGCTGAGGCAGGAGGATCATGGTGTGAATTTGAGACCAGCCTGGGCTACAAAAGTGAGCTCAAGGCCAGCCTGAACTGCATAGCGAGACCCTGTCTCAAAAAGAAAAAAAAAAAAAAAAAAAAAAAGAAGACTCAGGGATACCTTGGAGACAGTGAAGACAGCACTGCCACAGGTTTTATTGGGATAATATAGCAAGTAGGATAATCATTTAAGCAAAATAGAAAAATAAAGACATTAGTGCCCCAAAGCAACACACTGACATGAATCCTTAATACATTCTAGTAGCATCTCTTGATGCAAATGACTATCAGGCCCCTATCAAGAGACATAGAGTGGCAGAATGAATTGAGAAGCAAAACCCAAAGGTAGGCTGCATGGAAGAAACATACTTGACCTTTAAAGAAGCTCAGAGATTAAAATCAAAGGATGAAAAACAATTTTCACACACCAGGAGCCTGAAAGTAAAGCAGGAATAGCTCACCTATTTTCAGTAAAGTAAATGTCAGGCCATAACTGACCAGACAGGACAAAGAAGGACGTTATGTGCCAGCAAAGGGAACAGTCCAACCACAAGAAACAGCAAGTGTGAATGCATATGTACCAACAGCAGCACATAAAACTTCATAAGACGAGTATGATATTACAGGGCACAAAGATCAGGTAAGCATCAAAACAATCACGATGGAGGATTTCAACACCTCACCTTCGCAAATAGATCGGCTAGACAAAAATCAACAAGGAAATACCAGATGGAAACACATTTTCAAACAAAAAGACATAATGGATCCGTAGAATGTTTAATGCAAAAACACATTCTTCTCTGCAACATGTGGAACTTTCTCCAAAATAAACTACCTACTAGGTCACAAACCTTGCTTAAAGATAAAGGAATTTTTAAAATTCCATACATATCCTCAAATCATAGTACAAGGAAGCTAGAAATCAACGGTGAGAGAAGCTACGGAAGTTACATAGGTACATGAAGATTAAACATCACGCTTCTGGGTAATCGGTAGGTCACAGAAGGAAACAAATCAAGTATTTCCTCACATGCCAGAGCATGCCAGAACCTAGGAAATATAAATAAAGCTGTGATAAGGGGGAAGTTTAGGGCTGGGGATATGGCTCAGTGGAAAAGTTCTTGCATGGCCAAGCCCTGGTTTCCATCTCCAGCCCCACAAAAAGACAAAACAAACAAACAAACAAATGAGCAGAGAAATCCCAAATAAATAACCTAATTATGCCCTTATGGACCAAGAAAGACAAGAACAATCCAAGTGCAGAGTTATTTAAAAGAAGAAAATTATATCAGAGCAGAAATTAATTAAATTGTAACTAAAAATATATATGAAAAGAAGCAATCAAAAAGTTGGGTTTTTGGAAAGGATAAATAAAACAGAAAAACTCTTGCACAAACTTACCAAGAGAAGAAAAGAAAAACATCTAAACATTGCAATTAGGTGTGAAAAAAAAGAGAGACCAAAATAGACACTTCCAAAGTCCAAAAGATTATAAGTCACTACTTTGGAAATCTGCACGGCAATAAACTGGAAAATCTCGAAGAAATAGACAGATTTCTAGACACATACAAATAACCAAAGCTGAATCAAGAAAATGTAGAAATACTAAACACTCCAGGAAAGTAGAGCAGTAATTAAAAATCTAGGGGCTCGGGCGATAGCTCGGTGGCACAAGTGCCTGCCTGGCAAGTGTGAGGTCGTGAGTTCAAACCCCAGTCCTGCAAAACAAACAAACAAATAAAAAAAAAATCTACCAAGCAAAGCCCAGTAACCAACAGATTCTCTGGTAAATTCTTCAGGCAAGATTTAATGCCAGTGCTTTTCAGTGCAACCGAAAGGGAAGAGGTACTGACTTTCATTTTTCTCTTTCTTTCTTTTCTTTTTTTTCAGGACCAGGGTTTGAACTCACAACCTTGCACTGGCCAGGCAGGCACTTGTGCCATGGAGCTATCTCCCTGGCCCCAGTACAGACTTTCAAATTCATTCATGGAAGCTAGTATTACCCGAGTACTAAAGTCTGACAAAGATTTAACGAGAGAGGCAGAGGCAGAGAGAAAGAGAGAACTGTGCCAATCCCTTTAGTGAATATAGATGCAAAAATCCTCAAAATGACACTAGTAAACGGGATGTAACAAATCTTTAAAAAGATCATGATCAGGTTTCATCCCAGGGATCCAAGGATGGTTCAGTATATATAAATCAATAAGTGTAATACATCACATAAACAGAAACAAGGACAAAATCTACATAATTGGGCTGGCCAAATAGGCTAGGGGTTCAATCCCCTGGCCTGCTGTGCTGGCCCCACCCCCAGGGCACACTGAGATGGCAATTGAGACTGGGCATGGTAGCACACGCCTGTAATCCCAGAACTTGGAAGGCTGAACACAGGCAGATCACTAGGAGTCCAATCTACATAGTGAGACCCTGTAGACCAGCGGTTCTCAACCTGTGGGTCACAACCCCAGTGGGGGTTGAACGACCAAAACACAGGGGTCACCTAAAGCCATCAGAAAATACATATTTTATTTTATTATTTTATTACGAATCATAACTGTAGCAAAATACAGTTTTGAAGTAGCCACCAAAATTATTTTTTGGTTTGAGGTCACTGCAACATGAGGAACTGTATTGCGGGCTCACAGCATTAGAAAGGTTGAGAACCACTACTGCAGACCATGTACTAAAATACAGAAACAAACAAACAGAAAAACTATATAAACATCTCTGTAGATGCAAATTAAGCTATAGATACAGTCCAATATCCAGTCCTAATAAAAGCCCTGACAGACAGAGGAACACTCCCCTGACATAAAGATAAACTTGAGTCATTTTCTGGAAAATGGGGGAACCTTGAGACCGTAATGTTAAGTGAAATGAATCAGACTCATAAATAGTTCATTGCTTCTCTCCTGTGAGAAACCCAAAGTATGAGAAAGTACAAAATAAAAATAGATAACAGGAAGTGGGGAGATACAGGAAAAAGGTCAAGAATGTACCAACTTGCCACAAGAAATATAAACATTATGTACTAATAAATTTTTTTAATCATCACAAAAATAGACATGGAAGAACTTTATTTCAATCAGATAAAAACTACGTGCAACAAACCAATGGCAAACCGCATGACATATGGGGAAAAGTGAACACTTTTCCCTACAGTCAGGGACAAGACAAGACTATGGACTCTGAGCACTCCTGCTCAGTACACTGTGGTACTTTATTCATGAACTTCATTCTTAACCGTGATCCTGGTCACAAACCAAACTGGATGAGAATTGAATCAAATTCAGTGGGTGGGTTTATTTATTTATTTATTTTTGTAGAACTGGGAATCAAACTCAGGACCTTGCACTTGCCAGGCAGGCACTTGTGCCCCTGAGTCAATGGGTACATTTAAATCAAGGGGAAATTTGATTTGGTTCTGGTTCCTATCCCTTTCCAGGAATTAAATTTGGGAACTGAGGTACCACTATAGTACTGGAAGCTTTCACCAGAGTAACCAGGCAAGAAAAAGAAGATGTTATGTGCAAGAGTGAAAAAAAAAAAAAAAAAAAACCAAACTATCGTGATTTCCAGAGGATATCAGTCTGTGCATAGGAAGCCCCGCAAAATGCACCCAAGACTTCTAGAACTAATAAATTCATCAGAGTACTAGAATGCAAATCAATACATGAATGTCAATAGTGTTCCTGTACCCCAACAATGAACAAACTGAAAAAAAAAATCAAGAATATCATTCACGGGCGGGGCTGGTGAGATGGTTCAGCAGTCTAAAGTGCCTGCTTAGAAAAGCTTAGGCAACCACAGGGACCATGATTCGATCACCAGGACCACATACTGCACCAGCCACACCCACAGGGCAGGCTGAGTCAGCCATAATAAAAAAAATTTTGAAACAACAACAAAAAAAGAATATCATTCACAACAGCTGCAGAAAGGTTGGGTACCACAGTACTTAACCACAGCAGGGAAAGGACTCTCCAGTGAAAACTTCAGCACTCCAAATAGGAAGACTGAAAAAGATAATAAAAATGGAACAAGATATTTCCTATCCCTGGCTGTGCAGAATTAACTCTGCCAAAATCGTCACATTACCAAGTTTTATAGATTTAACGGAATCTTAATGAAAATACAGCATTCTTCACAAAACTATAAAGAGCAATAAAAAAAAATTATACAGAACCAGAAGAAACCCAAAATAGCAAAAGCAATTCTGAGCATGAAGAGCAAAGCAGAAAACAATATAATCCTGGATCTCCTGTTTTGCCAGCTATATTTTCCTCGACAGATAAACAGAAAAAGGATAAACTTGAGCCATTTGTAGGAAAGTAGATGCACTGTGAAGCTATGATTTGATGCTCAGTGAAGTGGAGCAGACATACAAACTGTGTTACAAAGCTGGAGTGATAAAACCAACATTGTGCTCATAAAAGTGGACACACAAACAGACGGAACAGGAGGCAGGAGACAGAAAGAAGCCCAGGCACGTGGAGAGCTCTAGTCTCTGAACGGGGGCCAAAACACATGCTGGAGAAAAGACAGCAAACAGTGCTGGGAAAACCTGTCATCTACATGCAAAGCATCACCGAATCTAGGCTCACATCTGCACCAGGCACTAAACTAAACTAAAAATAGATCAAAGACTTAAATATTAAAGCAGAAACAC
>PVJA010037840.1:0-20067 GCA_004027025.1 Myocastor coypus | reverse complement strand
TTTTTCAATTGGTAACCTTAAAGATAAAATGCTGATTTATTTAAATATTCTTCTGTTCTCTAAAATAAACAAGGTCATATAGAAAGTCACTGCAGATTCTCTGGAGCAGGGGCAATGCCACCTCCTTTAGGGTCGTCACCAAGTGTGACAAGTGTGCTCTTAATTCCTCTCCCAGGTTTTGCTCCATTCTTCACCTTCTTCTCTTCCCTTACAGAACTGTAAAGCTAGATCAGTACATTAGAGCAACATAGTTACGTTATCACGGGAGCAGTCATGCATGGAGACTGCTCTGGAATTTCCCCCTAGAGCAGAGGTTGATTTCTCTTGTTGGTGAAAGAGCATTGAAACCTTCCCCTTGAGGACTGGGGGTAAACGTAAGACGGTAAGGATCCATTCATAAAAAGCTGCAGTAGTGCATTTCCATCAGCACAGATCTCAAGAAACACAGTTGGCAGAAAAAGAAGACAGAGAAGGGTTATAGAAGAAGGAGGAGCATAGCCATCACTCTAGGGCTCAGGGTGTAGGGTGTTGTCCTGGGGAATGCAAGGCATGAGGTAGGAATGCCGTGCACTCGCACACAGGCTGGGTCCACTTACACCCTTCCAAGTGTTTCTGATGAGCACAGGAGTTAATCCAGGGCTCCGCAACCTTGGCACTGTGGGTGGCTACCACACCCCTGCACCAGATCTTCCAGCCCCATCCCCTCAGTTCTGGGTCAGCAGCTCTGGGCCATCCAGGCATCGTCTCAGAGGAGCCCGTGCGACACAGATTAGAAGACCCGCTGCATCGTGCGCACTGGGAAGAGGCACTGGCTGCCAGCGCCTAGCTGGGCTACCCTGGGAGTGCTGTGTCAGCCCCACGTAGCCACCGCCTGGCCAGATCCACCCTACTCTCCACCCTCTGTCAGGCCCCGTGGGCATCGCAGCAGCCCTTGGAAATGTAGGGCCATCCACACCTAGCAGAGGGGCCTATGGAGCCCCGAAACGCAACCCAGGAAGGAGGGACGAGCACAGTCCTTCCAGTGTCCAGCTCCAAGGAGCTATGCGAGGTCATCCAGACCGCACCAGGAGAAGGAGCGTGAGAGCAAGGAACTCGGCATACCCTGCCAAACCAAAGGTTTAGAAACTGTAGAAAGTCTCCAAATGGTTCTAAAAGTCAAAAGAAGCTCAAAACTAAGGTGTCTGTGCTCACCTGGGAAGTTATCTAACTTTAGAAAGCAAGCCACCTCTGTGCATGCTGTGTAGAGAGCCCTAGAGAAAACGCCAGCCTCACACGGGGTCCACAGGGCCACAGACACGCTCCAGCACTCCCTAGGGGACCACTCAAGGCTTGCGCTCTGGCCAATTCCCGGCTGCCAACCCTGTACTTCTTAGGCAAAACAGCCTGTGCCGTTTTGGTCCGCTATGCTCTGCTGGGGACAAGTGGGGAGTGGTGTGCTGGAGTACGACAGGCCCAGCAGACTCCGGGGTCGAGGACACAGGCGGCTCTCCTACTGCAGCAGCAGATCAAAGCCCCGGATGTCCTGAGCACAGCCCATCAGGGCCCTGCGTTCTCCTCCCACTTCCTTGCCTGGCCTCCCTCCCCATGTTTTCTGGGGTCACCTCCTAAACACATCACTCCCAAAAGCTCCTGTCTTGGAATCTGCTCCTTAGGTCCCCTAAATAAGACAGATGGCAGTGTGTCGACCTCAAGGAGATTCCGAACAAAAGCAAAGATCAAGAGCCCCTGGCTCTTCGGAGAAGTCATCGCAAACCACCTGTCTTTTCTCTTTAGTATTAGAAAATGATCTTAAATGTCGCGCTGGTTCAGCATGATACCAGCATCCACCATGTCCACTCCAAGGACGCGCATGGCTGCCCTACTCCTCTTCAGTGCGCACCTCCCTACCACCCCTCCACCAGAGGTGAGCTCTATACCCACACTGTTCCAACACACACACACACACACACACACACACACACACACACACATACACACACATCCTACACGCTGCCACCCCTTGGCCAGCTCTACCACCATCCCCTGGCACACGGGTCCTCGCCTGCTGGCCTGTCACAAAGCCTCCTGAGTCGCTCCCACTTTGGCTCTTGGCCTCTCCACCAACACCCACAAAGCAACTGAAGACACCATTCAAACATGTAAGTCAGCGCCACTGCCCTCCTGGGACCCTGGCCTCCCTCTGCACACAGCGTGCAAGCCCATTCCTCCTGTTCGGGGCCAAGAAGACTTCCTTAGCTTCCGTTTTTAAGCCACTGTTCCTTCTCCTTGATGCTCTGAGGGCCTCCCTGTGTCCCCTGATCCTGCACAGGACCCAGCCTCTCTCATCCTCCTGGCCTCACTGCGTGGTTTTCCTTCCTAAACGTTCTTCCCAGTATCCATGTGTGTCTAGTTCTACCTAGTCATCAGAGCGTCTCCGAAGGGCTTCCTGTTTGCTTAAAATAACCCCCTCCACTTATCACCTTCCAGTACTGTACTTTGCTTATTTTGGTTACAGAACCTACAAGAAGCTCTGAGTCAGGCTTTTACTTATTTCTGCATTCAGGAAATGCATACTCAGAACCTTTTATCTCCTGCGGGGGACAAGAGATGCACAGTGATCAGGAGTGGCCCCACCCGCACGGGGGAGGGAGAGAACCAAACACACAGCTTTGCTGCTGACAGTCAGGAGTGTCGTAGGCAGAGTGCCAGGCACTCAGACTAGGACGCTGGCCTCCTGGTCCCCAGCAAGTCACACTGAGCTGAGGCCCTGCACAGGAGATGGTTAGCTCCAAAGCCCTGGCTGCCCCAGCCCTGCCCACTCCCAGGACATCCCTGCAGAGGCGCTCAAGCCTGGATGTTCCAAGGCGAGGGCTTTTGCACACCTCAGGTCTGGGGCCACAGTTGCTGCTCACTGTGTGGTTTATAGGACTTTCCTGGTGTTGCTCTAGAAGGTTGAATGGCTGGGGCAGATCACACAGGTACTGCATAGCAAGCAACTGAGTGATCCCCACAAAAACCTCACTCGGGGGAGGTTCCCACATGGCAGTGGGTCACTGGCATTGTCACCCACCATCCCCGCTGGGGCACAGGTGTGTGTCTGAATGACTCCTCTGGGAGAGGATGCATGAAAGTGTCTGCCTAGTGTCTCCAGGACATGCAGTTTCCCTTTGCTGGGTTGGATGTGTGTCCTTCGTTTACAGTAAGCTGTCACAGCAGTGTGTGGCTTTTAGAGCCCCTTGTGATCTCAGCACATCATCCCCTGAGCCTGAGGGTCACTTCAAGGGACCTGATGGGGATGAAGAGGATGTGGAAGACAGGCGCCTACTTGGGATGAGCGGGGAGCAGAACCTCAGGAATGCTTGCTCAGCAGAGGCATAGGTGAGCGTGGAGAGGAGGGAGGGGCGAGGGAGGGGCGTCTTCCATCTTTAGCAGGGAGGTGTAGCTCCAGCAGGGGACACCGTGAGGCCACCAGCCTCGAACATGACATCTGGCACAGCACCCAGGTCACAGAACATTTGGGAAGAAGGTGAATAGTAAATGAATAACTGAACGAATGAGTGAGTGGGTGAAGGGATGGGTGCAAGAGGGAGTCTGGGCTTGAGACGCATCCACTCAGCAAACAGGGTGGTTATTAGTACTTATCACCCAGTCAGCTCTCAGTAGGTCAGTGCCTTACTCAAGTAGCATTATTGGAAAGGGCCTGCTGGGTGACGACCAAAACAACAGAGGAAAGCACGTCAAGCCAACTGAAGTCTTCAGATAACTTCTCAAATGTATTGCAGTAATATAAGCAAAATGTAGACTGCATCTTCAGGACGGGCTTGGCACTCGCGCAGGTAATAGAATCCTTTATAACTACATGGACCAGCTGCATCAAGTATCCTGAACATTAATGTCCCCACTTTGTAGATGAGCAATTGCAAGGTTGATTGCTCTGTTGAAAATCTCAAGCAAATTGACAATAGCGTGAATATCACAGCTCTGCCTTCTGAACACTCAGTATGCATCACCTTCAGGGAATGGCAATTTGGAAACGAAGAAAGGAGGTGAGGCTTGGAGCCCAAGCCTCAGGGAACAGATCAGGCTCTGTGATCAGCCAGCAGACCCTGGGCATCCCTGGACCGTGGCCAGCCTCCCATCAGTGCTGGTCTATAAAATAGAGAAAATAAAATTCAGCAGGAAAGTGCCCATTCTTAGCGGGGATAGTGAGCCTCTGAGGACCCCAGGTGGACTTTCCAGATCTCCAGAGATGCTGGGAGTTTGTGAGGTGTTCTGTGCATCGGAATGGAGAAGCAATTGCGGTCTCTGCAAGATGGTGGTCACCACCAGGACAGGAAATGGTTGACTGAGGGGTCTGGAATGTTCCTGTCTGGGGTGGAGCCTGAACCAGCTCTTTTCTAGCTGTATCTGAAGTCCTGGACTCAGTTTTCTCATCTTTAAAATGGGGTTGAAAGAGCACAGGCTTGTGTCGCTGTGGGATTTGCTAGGATGACACCTGTGAGATATGCAGCACACAGCGCCAGCTTGCTGCCAGCTGCCAGGCGGCTCCCACAAGCCAGCCAAGGTAGAAATCTGGGGCTCCCTGGGCCTCCTCATGGACAACTGCTGATCCACATCAGACCTCACTGGCCTGCAGCCTGAAGCACATCTCATGTCGTTCACCTCCCACCTACCCAATTTTCATTGTCCTGTCTTTGCATGAATCCCAGGCCTCCTTACTCCACAGTTGCTCCAGTGCCGTGGGCACTGGGACTCCCAAGGCCCTCATGGCTTTAGACTCTTTGACCTCAGCCTAAGTAAAGGAGGGGTCATCGCACCGGAGGACAGCGGGGGCTTCCCCCATTCCTCCTTGAGCCCAAGCTCACACCTGCTTGAGGATCTCCCCCAGAGGGTGGCCTTTCAGTTGGAGAAAGTTCCTGACTCCAGAAAGTGTGGGCTACTGTAGCAGTGTCATGGACCAGGCAGCTTAAGAAACATCTGTTCCTCACAGGTCTGTGGGCCAGAAGTTACTGGTTCAGGATCTGAACAGGACCTTTCCCAAGAACTCCAGCCCAGCAGTGCAAGTCAGCTTCCCAGCCCTTCCCTGTGAGGCCCCACACTCCTGACTGAGGCCCTAGGGAGGCCTGCTTGCAGCCCTGGAGTTGGGGTTGGGCAGACATGGATAGTCCACCATTGCAAAGTTGCACTGCTTAAAAGAAAGGTAGGAGGAAGGAAGAAAGGAAGGAAGGAGGAGAAGGAGAAGGAGAAGAAGAAGACAAGAGAATAAATATCTATACTTCCTTTTGCCCAAGTGGAATATGAGGTCCTGGGTGCCACCTCCAGGACTCCTGGCTGCATGTCATTCATGTCACTCGTCACTCCCATTCACATTCGTCCCCTTTGTCTCACTGTGGAGCTGGATGAGCAGGAGCACCATGCTCTGAAGGGTGCTTCTCCCTACAGACATAGGTAAGGAGGTGCTGTGGCTCTTGTCTGAACACCCTTGAAGCCTCCTGCGGCCAGGAGGGGGCAGGCTTTTCAGAAGAGGCTGAATCTAGAGTTTGTGACTGGTTCATTGCTAGCACTGGGGGTGTGAGTGCCACACCTGCCTTAGGACAGGGAGCCTGCGCTCCATGCAAGGGAGGAAAGGAGGCTCGCTCCTCCCCTTCTGCCCTTGGCGCTTCTGCTGTCTTTCACAGCACGCAGTTTGTCCTCCACAAACTGTGAGCTAAGTAAGCTTTTCCCTCTTTAACTTTGGTCATTGGGTATTTTGTCACAGCAAAGAGAGAAAAGTAACGAAGCCAAAATTCTCAAAAATAAATAAATAAATAAATAAATAAAACCTGAACGTAGAAATTTGATCAGTATTCTCCTTCTAGGAATCTTTCTAAAAGAGTAAAGGCGTCATGTTATAGTGACCCGTGCACACCCACGTTTGTAGCAGCCCAGCTCGTAACTGCTAGATCTTTGGGGGTAGGGGTGGGGCCTATAGGTGCATCAGTAGATGAATGGATAAAGAAAGCATGGTATTTACACATGGTGGAGTTTTATTCAGCCATGAAAATAAACTTGGGTCCTCGGTGGGGAATTGAATGCACCTTGAGACCATAATGTGAGTGAAATAGGCCAGACACACAAGCTTCCGTATCGCATGGCTTCTCCCAGATGAGAAACCCAAAGCTCAATGAAAGAGCGAAATAAAGGACAGGTAACAGAAAGTGGAGACACAGAGCTTCCTCGGGTGTGGAGGGGACTGGGGTAGGGGAGGGGAAGGAGAAAGGAAAGGGAGGAGAAAAGGAGGAATGAGCACGTCAGGTCGGGGCACCAGCTCCGCACCAGGCTGGCACGCAGTCCTTACTTACCCCAAACATGGATTGAGAAACTAAGTAAAGAACACGCATGCCTTGGCCTTAGGACCCTTCCTGGCTGAGCGGCGCTCCTCCTCCAGCCTTCCTCTCCAGACCAAAGGGCTGCACGCTCCTCACCAGTGCCAACTTTCTGTCTTACGGTTACAAGTCTGAAGGGGATCTGTGGGGTCAAAGGCAAGTTATTTCGGTTTGGGTCCAGATTTCCCCCCAAATCCTCATTCAGCCATCCAGTAGGCTTCGAGAGTTTTTGATTAATCCAGGGTCCAAGGTTGGGGCTCTGGGTGTGAGTGCTACCCGCACCCTGGGCAGAGCCTGCATAAGATAGAGGGGGGGGGAAGAGGCCTGTTCTCCACTGTTCCTCCCTGTTGGCTCGTGCTGCTTCGCTGTTTTCCAACACCATGGACAGCTGCCCTCTACCACGTGCAGCCCTGCCTTGTGGCCAGCTGAATTCGGACAGAAACCTCACAAACCACGAGCCAAGGAATCCTTTCCTTCTTTAATTCTGGGCATCAGGTCTTTTGTCCCAGCAACAAGAGAAAAGTAACCGAGAGTCAGATCATTTTACACGTTCTGCTGCAGGATGATCTCTGAAGCTGGCTGTATAAGATCAGTTTACTATGTAAACGCTGTTTCCATGACTCTATAACTATATAATTTTAATTTCCCCTTTTTCACCATTAAAGCTCAATGGCTGCTGTCAGAGCGCCTGGCCCCGCCCAGATGCTTCCCCTCCCCCAATGCTCCGGCGCCTGCATCTTTCACACATCTACACTGCTGCTAAAGCCCATGCGTTCTCTGGCAGGTGGAGTCTAGCTCCCTCTCACTGGGCATCTCCTGTGAACCTGGCTTTGGGTAATCACACCTGGTACCTTGTTCTCTTCCGTGTCCACAGCAAAGGAACCCCTGCTACCCTTGTTTCCCTAGTGACAGGAGGACACGTAGAGAAGCCGCTTGATCCCCCACACATACGCCGAGGGTGAAGATCTTGCTGACATGGAATAGAGCCACCATATAGGGCTACACAGCCTGCTATCTGCATGACCATAACTCCACTGTCTGACATGACCGTGACCCTTTGGCCCAGCATGACCTTGTGATTCAGAATGCCTTGTCAAGGAAGATAAAGAGCAAAATTACTGTACAGTTTGCTCCAGGAGTGTTCTAGTATTCTAAAAATCCATTTCTCCCACAACACACCATTCAGACTGCCCATTGCAGGCTAAGTCTGCCACCTCACGGCCCTTGTCCAGTTGCCGCTTGCTCTCCGAAGCCACCTTAACACTCACCTCATGGTGTGCATCAATCCACCACACTACAGCTCACAGCATGTCCAGAGCCCTCACTCACCAGAACTGCCTTTGACCCACCTCTGTCCTCTCTGGGAGGTGCAGAAACTATCCATGTGGTGGGCGACCCTGCTTCAACAAGCATGTGGCTGGGGTTTGTCTAGCATGCAGATCTCTTGGCCAGCATCACCTAACAGTCCACGGTCCATCACTGGCTTCCAGGCCCGTGTCCATGCTGTGTGTTGGTGCTCTTGGGCTGATGAAAGTGAATCCTCATCACCTGCATTTAGTGGAACTCTGAGCCACCAGCAGGGGAACTCCGGGCTCCTGCTCAGGTTCACTGTGTTCCTGGTTTTAACGCAGAGCAAATATTCACTTGTAAGTCAGCATCACACACGGGCAAAGGAGACGTAAAGAACAGGGGCCACGGGACAGACAGCACACACCTCCATACAGTTCCCCACTAAAATGCAGGCCCAGCCCATGAGCACCACCCTCCATGTTTTGATTCTATAAACAGTTCACTTCACAAATCGACCTCAGAAAGCAGACTGGCTTGCATTTCTCAAGATCTTTTCCTCTCATCCGGTGGATACCATGGTCTACCCATTGTTTCTACTTCCAGGCCTTCTGCTTGTCTTTTCTACAAAAACCACAAGCTAGGTAAACACCAAATGGGACACTACCAGGGAAGGCATATGGGCTGGAGAAGTCTTTCTTGCATGAATTGACTATGACTGTCTCCATCCAGCTGCTTTCCTAGAGGAGCACTGTTCCCTGAGCTCCATCAGCCCTGGCCTCTCTCTAGCAATGTGGGATGCTGGGAAAAGCACAACTCTTGAGTCCACACTGCCCTGGCCATGCTGCCCATGTCTGTAAGCTGAGCCTCCCTGTCAACACAGCCAGGAATGAGATCCCTTCTCGAGGAAGGGTTGTGCAAATGAGAAAGGAGACTGTTTGCAGTGAGTACCCAGTGTGTGCCACAATGCTCGCACCCTTCCCCATTATCTCTTTTCTCCAAGGAAAGGCCTGGGGAAAAGTAGAGACAGAACCAGTAAGAACAAGTACAGGACAAGACACAGTGAACATGTGAGGAGCTTAAGCAAACAGCGCGTGCTGGGCTCAATCCACAGTGCAAGGGCAGGTCCCAGCAAGGACTTTCTCAGGAAGTCCCTCTCCTTCCTCCTCCTCACTGCATGCAGCTTCTCCTCATGCTTTATCACAGGCATGCATTCCCTAAAGAGTGGCCCCTGGGCCTGAAGCCCACCCTGCACCCCTAGTAAAACCCTCCCCCCACCAGCCAGGTACCCAGAATGGGAAGGGCCTGGTTCTCCCCAGACGAGTGGCCAGCCTATGTTGACCCAGTGAAAGTAGAGCTCCAGCTAAGCAACAAATTGTGGGGGGTGTACTTCTACTGCAAAGCATCATTATCTGAAATTCAAACCTAACGAGGGGTCTTACTTCCATTAGATACACATCAGCACCCTATTTAGAAGGAAGTGGTACAACCCTGAATGGAGAAAGGTGGATGTACATGGAGCCTGTGCTCAGGCAGGCCCATGGCAAAGAGGGGCACACTCTAGTTGTCTTACACTCCCATTTCAGTCCTGAGCTGGAGACCATTGCCAACCTATAGATGTGGCTAGAAATGAGAGGATTTTCTTTCTTTTTCTCTCATTCTCTTTTCTTTGCACCAATACTTAAAACTGTGCGTACTTCTTTAAATGTCATTTATATGGGATTGTAGTATTTTATAAGCAGAAGGAAATCTAAAACTTAGTTCATGTATGTCATTATTTAACAAATAAAGGGGCTGGGTTCCAAACAGCTGAAGAGACTAATCCAAAGTTGCATAGCTCTTTGGAACAGAACTGGGTCACTAATTCAGGCTCTGAAAAATATAACCATCACCTTTGCCTCTGTTTTTCTGATTACCTTCACTAGAGCACCCAGACCTGAGTCCCTTGGGGCCGAGTGCTGCTGGCAGCACCTGGAGTAGAGACAGAAACCCTCCTGTCGCACAGGATCCTGAGTGCCGCTTCCCTGGAAGAGGCCATGAATGCACCACATGGACTCTGCCTCCATGGAGGCCTGCAATTTCCTCCAAACAGTGCATCCCCAGTGCAGCCCAGTCTGAGAAGTCCAGGTGAAATTGTTGCATGCAAGACCCACATTGAGACAGTGCAGGTCAGGGAGAGCAGAACCTTTGGGGCAGCCTGCTCTTTGTTCCTGGCAGCTGTGCCAACTGAGCGACTCCTTTGAGCCCCACCACAACAAAAAGATCTGAAAAGAAGCAGCTTTTGAGATCGAAGCTCAGGGAAAGAGCAGCCCTCCCCAGGCTGACCCAGCGGGCAGCTGTCAGCTGTGGACATGACACAGCCCCACCGCCCAGAACCAAAGCTCTGCACACACAGGCAACATTCCTCCATAGAGCAGCTGCCCCTATGCGTTTAACGTGGCCCATTGCCCTGCTGACTTAATGAGGCTGCCCTGCCCTGCCCTGCCCTACCCTGGTGTGAAAGTGGCAGTCACCACAATGCCAGTGCCACTTGTGTTCCCTCATCTGACCTAGAAATAAGATAGGGCTGGGGGTGTGGCTCAGTGGTAGAGCTCCGGCCTTGGGCGCAGAAGGCCTTGGGTTCAGTCCCCAGAACCACACACACACACACACACATACACACACATACACACACACACACACACACACACACACACACACACATGATGATAAATAAACAAAATCATGATGAAACCCACATTACTGTTAGTTGGTTTTTATTAATTAGGCTCTAGTTCAAGAAGGCTGTTGTGGCCCATATGGCCACGGACTTTGTGCACACAGAACAACTTGCAGTGCCACCCTGCTACTAGGGCAAGGGTTGCAACCACTTTGAGCTTCAATTTTCTCAGCAGAAAAATGGATATTAAAACTATTTCTTGCCCCCCAAGGGCTGCTGGAAGTCAAACAACACAACAAAGAGATGAAGCTGGGTACCTGGACCTCAGAGGAGCTAAAATGTTAGGCGGTCTTTATTTCACCAAGTGTAGCAGAAAACAGTGATTTATGTCACCACTACTTGAATGTCCTCTTTGCCAGGATTTCATTCTCTTCTCTGCCATGTAGGAAAAAAATGGGTAGTGACTTCAAATATGATGAAGATCAGAATTTGACACTTGACAAATTACACAAAATTTTATTGATTACTGTTCTTGATGGTAGCATTGTTAGCACTGATCAAGAAATTAACTAGGGAATATGTAGAAATACAACCCAACTCTCTTGACCCATTGATTAACTCTTGAGTCTCTCTGCCCTGAAATCTTGAGAGGAAAACAAGATGAAACCTTGCAAGAGATGGAGATGAAACATGACTTAAAGTCACCTGAAGCAATCGCTTGCCTGGCAAGCACAAGGGCCTGAGGTCAATCCCCAGTTCCGCAAAAAAAAAAAAAAAAAAAAAAAGCAGGTAAAGTCACCTGAAGCAGGAGTAGGGAAACCAATGCTTCCCGTTTTTGTAAATAAAGTTTTATTGCACCACAGTGCTACTTATGCCTACATAATGCCTACGAATGGCCTAAATATCCTAAATATTTACTCTCTATACTTTTAAAGAAAAAGTTGGCTGACCTCAAAACTAGAGAGAAGAGCGTGGGTCTTGAGCAGCACCTGGCACACAAGCTATTAGTAATTTAGTGTGTGTGTGTGTGTGTGTGTGCGTGCGTGTGTGTGTGTGCGTGTGTGTGTGTGTCTGTGTGTGTGTGAAATGAATGTACTGAATAAAACAATAGGCAGGAAGCACTGATTTATTGTTGACCCAACCAACAAGGGCTTCACGGAAGCACAGCCACTTCACACTCAGACCCCAGCTCCATTATTGTCCTGGGAAATTGTTTGGGCCATTGTTGACAAAGAATAGGGCATAACTATCACTTAGAAATCAGACCCAAGGACACTGGGCTCCTGCCAGTCAACTCCAAGTGTCCGATGTTCTACCCTATTCAAGCAGCAGGAGAAGGAAGCCGGTAATCACAAAAGATGTATTGTATTTTATATTGAGATAATACGGACAATAGAGAGCAAAGGGAGACGAAAGAGCCAAAGTCTCTGAATGGTGCATTTGCCTGTAGTTATCATTGCATGGGAAGTGGACACATCCTGTTATGGCGTCTGTCTGCAAGTCCCCCCAGAGCTTAATGCAGTCATGGAGGGGGAGCTTTTCAGAGGTAGCTCAATCTAGAGTTTGTGAATGATTTATGTTCTGACGCTGGGATTAAGAGTGTGATCCTTATACCTGCCCTAGAATGGATGACTGCATACAATGTAAGGGACAGAAAGATAGATCCACATGCTCCCCTCCCCGGTGCCTCTCCTCTCATTTGCTGTCTTCCTCCACCATGAGCTGTTCCCTTTCTGCCAAGACACCCTGCCTTTGAACCAACCAATTATGGACTGAAACCTTTACAAACTATGAAGTAAACACATCTTTTCCACTCTAACTTTGGGTGTCAGGTATTCTGTCTCAGCAATGAGAAAAGTACTAAGATAGAATTTGGAGCCAGAGAAGTGGGGCTGTTGCTGTGATGATACCTGACCATGTGGCTGAAGAGCCTTTGGGAATGGTTTGTGGGAAGGGCTTTGAAAGGTTCAGACATGTCCCCTCAAAGAACAGAGCTGGAACACCTTGGGCTGCTCTGTATGGGAGATTCTGGTCAGAGTTCAAAAGACCAAAAGGCTGATAGAAATCTTGTGAGTAAAGACCAGGCTTGGAAGATTTCTGCTGAGAAGGACTACGTTGGCTGCTAGACTTCATGATGTGTTCTATGGCTCAGCAGAAAGGTTGTCTGCATTTTGCTCATGTCCAGAGACTGCCTGAGGCTGAGATTAAGGGCAGCAGACCAATAGATGTGGCAGAAGAAATTTCAAGGCAGTCTAATACTGAGGCAGAGGCATGGCTTCTGTTGGTGTTTTTTTGTGAAATCTGTCAAGAATGAAGAGCAAAGAGCCCAGCAGGATGACTTAAAACATTGTCAATTTGCCCAAAAAGGAAGCTCCAGTAGAGCTGTGGACTACAAAGATAGAGCTGAGATCTTGACTGCTGAGGAGCAGGAGAGCATAAAAGATGGCCTATGGAGGTCCCAAGAAGCAGCAAATCTCCATCTGTTGCAGCCTCAGAGTCAAAATCTCCAGAGCACCATATTACACAGTGGTGGTAGCAGATAGAATTTGTTCCTTGGAATTAGATTTGGAGGACTCAGTGATCCAGACACTCCTACAGCCAAAAGAGAAGAAAACCTGGCTACTGCTCCTGCTGGCAGTGGACCGTGGCATCATCCACATGACACTGGTTTTAGGTGCATGCAGAATGCAAGAGTTGTGAACTGAGGAAGGCTTGAACCCAGATTTCGGAAGGTCTTGGAGGTCAGGGTTCATAAGTGCAAACTCAAAGAATCAAAAGCAGAAACTGGCACCTGCTTTCCATGCTCCCATGTCCACGGCAACATCATTCACAAGAGTTAAAAAGCAGAAGCAGCCCACGCGCTCTTCAACGGATGAGTGGTAAACAAAATGCGGCTTAAGAGCAAACAGAATGTGAATAAGTTGAAGAAGGAGAGCAAGTAAAGTGTGTGCTACGACAGGGATTTCTACTGAGTGGGAAAAGGCACCCACAAGGGCACAAAGGGAAAAGTGCTGTGTGTGGCCCCCAGAATTACGCAACCTATATAGGAAAAGGGTGCCACTGCAGTTGATAGAGGGGGCCTGGGAAGTGGAGAGTCGTGAGTTCTTTTGGGGGTGGAGAGTTCCAATTTCAGGGATGAGAAGATGGGGGGTGGGCAGTAGTGACCACCGTGCTGCACAACGCAAAGACTTTCAGTGCCACTTACCTTTATGCTTACTTATAGTTAGAAAGGTAAATTCTACTTTAGGGCATGTTACCACAAGTTTAAAAAGGAAGGAACAGAAAATGAGTTGTCTCTTAATTTACATATCTTTCAGTTGTCTTTTTCTTTCGTTCATGATCTTCCATGAAAGAGAGAAGGAAAATGAAAGGAGAAAATAATTCTTCCCAAAGCCTCAAAGAAACTATAGGAATGAAAAGGCACCACCAGAGCAGACTCGAACTGAGGATTCCAAGGACCTTGACAGTTACAAGACTGTCCGCATTACACAGCTTCCCCGTGGGAGGGCCAACAGTCAGTGGTACTTCAGCATTCTTTCAATTTTGGATTATGATGCTGGCAAAGAGCTCTTTCCACTGATTTTTCAGGTTTTCTCTCAGAATCTATGTGAACTCCACATCTCCTTTTGCCTCCAGCAAAGGATTTCACTCCAGCCAGGTGGAAGGGAGCGGCAATTACCTGGGAAATTTTATCTTTGAAAACCTCCGTTCACTTCTGACCCTCACCCTTCCCAGCTATTGCCTTATTTTCTTTGCCTTTTTGTGGCTGCAGAACTTGATGAAAAAGAGGCTCACTCTGTCTCCAGTGTCTCCTCCAACTTTTTCTTGAATACACCCATCCCCTTCAGGCTTCTTCCCCTACTTCTCTATCAAAATTGCCCCTGTCGATTTCTACAGAAGCCTCCACCCTGCCAGATGCCGAGATGTGGAGCCATTCTTCATTTTGCTTTATTTCTTATAACTGGTTGATTCAGAGAGCACAGACCACATCATTCCTGCCACCTTGATCCCAGTTTCTTTCGTTTCTCACCAACAAATGTCCCCAGAGCTCAGGCTTTTCTCCACCTCCTCTAATTCTTTTAGGGACTTACCTTGTCCCAAGGCTTTCAACAGAACCCATGGTTCTGATGGTTCTCCAATGCTCACACAATGCACCTGAAGATCCACTTCTTTAACTCATCCTCACCGTCTCTGTTTAACATGGAACACACATTTCAAAATTATCGCATCCAACCGGGCTTCCTCAACCTCCTTTGGAAACCTTGCTTCACTCTCCTCTTCGTCTCAGTGGTGGCCACTTTGCTCTCTCAGTTACTGGGATCAAATGTCATGTTTTCATTCTGTAATAAGTTGTATCATTAGCTTATTTAGCAATCTATACTTGTCTTAGTTTTCTGACTTATAAAACAAAGACAATAACAGGAAAGTCACACAATGACAAGAGTAACATTACTGAGTGGGTAGGTACCACATGGAGGCTGGAAATGGAAAGGTGTCATGGTGTGGCTTAGCAACCACACACTTAGGCAGTCAGGTGGCTTTTCTGTGAGATGACATTTAAGTGAGAGCTCATGACAAAGGGGAAACAGTTGGGCAAAAAGTCAGCTGGAAGAGTAGTGCAGGCAGGGTGGACCTTCTGTGCTGAGAAATGGCTGGTGACGATGCCAGAGACAAGAAGCAACTCTGGGATGTCAGAGCCATGGGCAGAAAGGAGGGTCAGTTTAACACAGTGAATTCTAGATTCCTCCAGGAGGAGGTTAGAGTTCAGACTACACAGAACCCACAACCACAGCAAGGAAGTGGTGGTGATTCCAAGCCACTGAAGTGTTCTAAGCTAGGAGCACTTGGTCTTGCTTCTGTCTTTAGAAGAGGACTCCAAGCACTGTTAACAGACTGGATCAGAAGGCACACAGGGCTTGCTGGTAGGAGATCAGCTAGGATTGCCACAGCCAGGATGGAGGAAAGCAACATGGCAGCTAAATCAGAGAGCGGGCGGCAGTGCAAATGCAGAGAAAGGGGTGGATGCGAGAGGATCCTGCTGACCCACAGTAGTGAGCATTGCTGGCCTTGGTTGGGAGCAAAAGAGAAGACAGAAAAATCACTCTTGAGCAATTGTGTGTATAAAGCCCTCCACTCTGTTAGTGCCAATCATTAATCCCCGCCCATCTAGAAATAGCTTCCTAGCCAGATAGTGTCCTGGATGGTGAGCCCCCGATATGTCCTTGGCTGAGTGAATGAAGGGGAGGAGGGAGGGAGCAAAAGGAAGTCAAGGGGGGAGCTGATAAAAAAAACTTTGCCTACTCTACAATTTTGACTTGAGTAGGACCTGCTGACCTGCTGACTGGTTTCCACCAGAAGGAAAAACACAAATCATAAAAAAGAGAAAGTTTGCTGTGTAGAAAGATTTAAACTAACAGGAAAAGGAAGTGACCGGCAGGATGGGGATACACGTGTCTGGCCATATCCCTGCTTAGGAATACTGCCCATGAGAGGATGAAGGTCCAGCATGTGGAGGAAACCCAGCTGCTTTGTCAGTTCCTAAAGAGTGACAGCACATTTATCTCCCCTTGTGAAGCATAGTGCAGAGGAGCTGGGCAGAGGCATGGGATGGTGGGCGCCAGGGATGTTTACCCATTGCCTTGTCCTACCTTCTTGGCAGGAGAGGTGGTGCTACAGAGAGGCAGTGTTTGGATCCCATGGTTGAGCCCATCCAGAGCTACCATGATTTCAGCCAAAACTCAAGATCCCTTGAGCCCCAGTGTCTGATCCCACAGCAGCCTTCTTCTAAAAGACTCTGAGAAATGTCAGTGGGCTAGAAGAGGGCTTCTCTACCAAGATGAGGAGCTTAGGGTACTTCCTAGTCATGGATGGGTTAAGCACAGCTGTGTTAGGGAAGCCCCAGGATGGTGCCAGTTTAATCCAGTTTTGCTCCTGAAGAGTGACTGTTCCCTTTTGGCCTCATAGGTATGAGGTCCCTACAGGCTGTTGGGGCACTTTGAACAAAATCTCACCATGGCAACATGTCTTAGCTTAAGTATATTCCCATTGTTCTCTTCACCCCAGTGTCCTAGAATGCTTCTGTGTTTGCTTAAAGAAGCAATTTGGAGCTATTGAATCCATTTCAGGTTCCTTAAAAGAGAAAAATGACTACTATCTACTATTCTCCAGCATTCAAAGCCAACCATCAGTATGTTCAAGGCCTAGAGAAATTAGCAGGGAAAAGAGCTCCCTAGGATGAGAAAGTGGAAAGAATGTTCCAGCAGCAGAGTGAAGAAGATGTACCTGTTCCCTTGTATTCTCATAGAGGCTGAGGGACTTGCTGGAGGTCAAAGTGAGTAGTTAGGGCAGAACTGGGGCAAGACCCCTCGTCCATGCTGAGCCAGCTGTTCTTCTGAACATGCACAGACCAGACACAGAAAGATAAGGGGGCTGTTGAGACCAGAAACGATTTCATCTATAAGAAATAGAAAAATATGGAACAACTCCCAGGAGGGGGACTTCCTAGATGATGTCATAATGACCCGACAGAATAAGATGGAGAAACTCAGCACTTAGAGGCAGGCACCATGACAGAGCTAAGGGCATTGGGAGCAGAAAGACTTCAGTTTTGCAAGCAGCTCAGGGAATTTAAAGAGAAAAAATAAGTGCGTATTTTAACAAAAGCCTTTAAAAACTACTTCCAGTGTGCATATTGATTGTGTATGAGGTGACTGTTTGATGCATATCTCTAATGTGTGATGATCAAATCCGGGGAATTAGCATTTCCACATCTTTGAACATTGTTGGAAAGCTTTACTTAATATGTGAGGCTGTGAATATTTGTGGCTTGCAGAGTGCTAGTTCAGTAGCTACACAGCGCATGGCAATCCCACCAACTAGCATTTCCATGTCCTTATCATTACTTCATGCTTGGGGTCTTCAAGCCCACCTCCTCCAGTCCTTGACAGAATAATCAATAAATGCACTGGAGGATGGTGGCATTTCGCCTGGATTTGCCAATCTATCTGTCTCTGCAGCTGAGAAGCTCTCAATTCAGAGAGTAATTTTCAGTCACTTACAGGGTTGCTGGCTGCCCACAGGCCCCCTTCCAGGCATCTGCAGCAGACCCATTACCAGCCAGGCAAAGAACCCCATGCTCAGGGAGCATATGTTTTAGTTAGAGGTGCAGACAAAGAATGATAAGCATAAAAGCCAAGCCAAAGTTTCAGAGAAAAAGGGAGCAGGAGTCCTGGGGTGGAGGGGCATGTGGAGGACATGATGTGACGCAGTAGTCCCTTGGCAACAGACAGGCCTTGTGAGAAGGTGGGTTTGGACAAGGCCTTGGGGGAAATGGAGTTCATTACAGGGATGAGTCTGGGACTTTCTGCCCCCAGCAAGGCATTGGCCCAGGAGGGCACTGCCTGATGGTATGGTAAGCAGAGCTAGGGCACCCATCCCAGTTCAAAGCCACAGCACTGTCTTGAACTCAAGGCCACCCGCAACTCAATTGCCCAAGTTCTGCCTTAAAGGATGACGGCACCAGCAGACTATGTGATGGGTCACTGGGACTCAGCAGGCCAGCATGACTGGTTGTGGCCCCAGGACATCTTGGGGGTCCCAATCACAGCTTTTGAGTTTATTTTTCAGAATTCTCGCAGCCATGGCCACAGCTCAGTGTGACAACAGACAGACAGTTCAGGTCAGCATACTCATGGGGGAGTTAGATGAACCTCAGGCTTTGCACTCACTAGTGGGGGGCCCGTACCAGCAGAGCATACACAGCCGATGTCTACAGCAAGACCACCCGGCACCTGTGCCAGCTCAGCCTCACGGCTCTTCGTTGACCCCAAGGGAATCACTGTGGCCCTTTGTGCCTGAGTCTGCACACCTGCAAAATGAAGAAGCTAACACTTGCAGCCTACTGCATGCTGTAAACCAGAGTCACAGTTAAGCAAGATCACAGACACACACATATGCCAGAAGCTCAGAAGCACCAGGCAGTCTGGCTACATCCTCACAGGCAGCACAGCATCAGCATTCCATAAGTATTTGTCTTGCAAATAAATGGGTAAGAAAACTCTATAGTACATTAACAACTGAGGAAGTCTTCCTGTTAGTTACGAGCCCCACAATAAAGTACATAGGACAACTACCTACATACATCAGGCCAAATAAAATGTGATTTTGATTGTTTTAATTGAAGAAATCTTTAAAGAGAGGATACTTCAAAACACAGAGAAAAACTATGGACTATTCACAGTTTACCTTACTATTTGACCTGGAAAATGTACAAAATATTATTACCCAAAACAGGAAGAGAAAAGAGCAATGCAGAAAAAAAAAAAAAAAAAAAAAAGAATATGCTACTCAGAAGATCAGCACAAAAAAAGAGATAAGGAAACTTAGAAACTCTGAGTCAGTAATTTCTCTCTTCAGCCTATAGCCTGCCACTGGAGTGTTTTAATGTCACTGTCAGATGCAAGGAGAGAAGAAAAGTGTTTTGTAGTCAGGCCAAGAACTTCTAGATGCCAAGAATCCTGCCCAAGAGCAAAGACAAAGGCCAGCTCAACCTGAACCTGAGCTGTTTGTTTAATGAAACTGGAGTCCACCAAAAAGCCTACTCTGCCAGAAACCTTTGCACCGAGGCGTCCTACCTGCTATTAGAAATTGGGAAGTAAGACCAGGCACTCTCACTGTTAGCTGCTTGCTCCTGCTTGGCCAGAACCTCACTGTTACCAAGGAGCAGAGCTACTGACCATCCCAGGAGGGAAGAGAGGAGCTCCTGGCGCATCCACCACCATCTGTCCTGCTGAGAGCTTGCAAGGACTTTTTGTCCTTCTTTATAAAACTGGCCCTACCTAGCAGTACATTGAGCTCCATAGTGATAGCACTGGGGCAGCTGAGAGCCACATGGGCACTAGCTGACTGTGCTGTCACTGAGGAAGACAAGTAAACATGGTCAAAGGAGACCTTAAGAAGACAGGGGACAAGGTGTCATCGTATGCATTCTTTGTGCAAACTTGCCAAGAGGAGCACAAGGAGAAGCACCTAGATGCTTCCGTTAACTTCTAAGAGTTCTCTAAGAAGTACTCAGAGAGAAGTGGAAGACCATGTCTGCTAAAGAAAATGAAAAATTTGAAGACACGGCAAAAGTGTACAAGGCTCATTATGAAAGAAAAACTAAAATTTATATTCTTCCTAAAGGAGAAACAAAAAAGAAGTTCAAGGATCACAAGGATCTCAATGTGCCCAACAGACCTCCTTCTGCCTTCCTCCTCCTCCTCCTCCTCCTCCTCCTCCTCCTCCTCCTCTTCTCCTTCTTCTTCTTCTTCTTCTTGGTGTGTGTGTGTGTGTGTGTGTGTGTTTTAGGTAAGGGTCTACAGGGCATTCAGGGTCTCACTACTAGATCAGACTCATAGTAATCCTCCTGTTTACAGCCTTCCAAGAGCTGGGATTACAGGTGTGCACGCCATTATGCCCAGTCTCAGTTGCTGTCTCAGTGCGTCCTGGGGACAGGGCCAGCAAGGCAGGCCTGGGGATTTGAGCTTCAGGCCCCTGAGCCTGCTTGCAGGCACTTTAATCTGCTGAGCTATTTGGCTGGTGTTGAGGGCCTCAGCATGAGCCGCTCCCAAAAGATGGCGCCGGCTTCCTGCTTCCGGGTCGTCCTGCGGCGAAAAACAACTTAGCTGTAATCTGCTTTTGCCTGGCAACCGATGTAGTAACCAATCAGATTTGATTGTGCGAGCGATGGTGATTGGTGGGCGAGGTGCTATATATGAGGGAAGCGCGGGCTGGAGG
>PVJA010037839.1:0-20073 GCA_004027025.1 Myocastor coypus | reverse complement strand
AAAAAAAAAAAAAAAAAAAAAAAAAGAAAAAGAAAAGGAAATAGGCTGGACAAAATAATCTCAGGAAAGGAAGAGTTTTCCAGGTAGAACTGATACTTTTGTCATGTTTTAAAATCAAGTTTCTTTCCTAAGTAAAAGCTTTTACATTTTTAAACATTGTTTACAAATAGGAATTATCTCCAGTTAGTTCAAGAGTTGCTTATTGGGGTAAGCCTGGTGGCCTATGCTTGTAATCTCAGCTATCTTGGGAAATTGAGGCAAGAGAATCAAAAGTTTGTGGCCTACCTAGGCAATTTAGTAAGACCCTATCTCAAGATTAAAAAAATAAGATTAAGAAAAGCAATTATCTTTGTGGCGAGTAGTACTCCAATGTGTGTAAATAGCACATTTTCTTTATCCATTCATCTCTTGATAGACATATAGGCTCCTACCAAGATTTAGCTGTTATGGATTGTGCTGCTATAAACATGGGTATCCATGTATCATTGTAATATGATGTCTTTAGCTCTTTCAGGAAGATACCCAGAAAAGTAATTGTCATGTTAAATGAAATTTCCAGCTTTAGTTTTTAAGGGCTCTCCATACTGATTTCTAGTGATTATACTAGTTTTCTCTCGCATCAACAATGTAGAAGCCGGGCATGGTGGCTCACACCTGTAATCCCAGCACTCGGGAGGCTGAGGCAGGAGGATTGGTGTGAGTTCGAGACCAGCCTGGGCTACAAAAGTGAGCTCAAGGCCAGCCTCAACTGCATAGCAAGACCCTGTCTCAAAAAGACAAAAAAAAAAAAAAAAAAAAAAAAAAGTAGAAGTCTTTATTTTCCACAAAGCCTTACCAGCATTTATTATTACAATTCTTGATTTTTGATGGTCATTCTTTCTGGGGAAAAATGAAATCATACAATTTATTTTAAATCGTATTTCTCTAATGGCCAATAACTCTGAGCGTTTTCATCAGTCATTTGTAGGGAAGTGGACACACCTTAAGACTATAATGTTAAGTGAAAATCAGATGCACAAGCTTCAATATCGCATGATTTCTCTTATATGAGAAACCCAAATTATAAATAAAGAGAAAAATTAAAGATGGAAGTAGGGAGGTTGATCTTTCTCAGATGAGAAAGGGGTCAAGAGATGAAGAAAGAGGCATAAAAGGAAAAGAAAAATTTTTAAAGTTTTCAAGATGTATTAATGTGATAGATTGTGTAGGGGTTTTTTGCTCTCTTGGTGGCCCCTGGGGAAAAACTACAAGAGGATTTAGAAAATAAAGAGAAGGGATGATAGCTAAGGTTAGGTGGTGGCCAGTTACTTGATTAACAAACGATCCTGAAACAACAATAAAGGTTGTTTATACCTTTGCTAAATTAGTAGCACATGACACAAGGTTGCCTAGTGATTCACAGCTGACATTAACCAAGCAGGATACTTTTCTCAGGACTGAGGCAGCTCAACTACTTGAGGCACCAAGGCCTAGTCCTGCTTTCACATATTTGACAAATTTCTAGCTTCAGTGACTCCCAACAGGGTTGTGTCTACATGTCTCCCTATATCCTTATGATCATCATCAAGAGTTTTGGATGATTCATGGTCCAATGCTGGTATTATAGGTGTGAGTGCCCCATCTGTCCTGGTGGGGATAGCCTGTGTATAATGTAAGGGAAGGAAAGAGGCTTGCTCTCATGCTCTTCCCTCTTGCCTTAGTTGATTTTGCTGTTTTCTGCCACTGTGGACTGCTGCCCTCTGCCAAGTGCCACTCTGCTTTGGAGCCAGGTGAGTATGGACTGAAACCTCCACAAGCTGTGGGCAAAATAAGCTTTAATTCTGGACATCAGATATTTGGTCTTAGCAATAAGAGAAAAGTATCCAAGAAAATTATATATATATATATATATATATGCCAACTCCACACAAGGAAAGTAAATATTATCTATTTCAAATATAGGTTGATAAAATATAATAAAATAAAAAGGGCTGGGGATATAGCTTAGTGGTAAAGTGCTCCTGAATTTAATTCCCAATACTGAAAAAATATGTTGCTTATTTGGAAATTTAAAACTAGTGCCATTTTTTACTTGATATGTTGTATGATGGTCAAACAGAATGAAACAGAAAACCTTGTCTAGTATTTTTAACTTTTCTATAATAAGGCCCCTGGTTTGTGTTCTTTTTTCTGTTTTTCTTTAGAGATGAAAAACCAGTATTAGTGCTTAAACAAACAAATCTGTCTCATTTAATTAGCTTTATCAATTTTGTCCATATGCCTCTTGTATTTGGGCTAGGAGTGGTAGCAACTACCTTCAATACAAGTTTGTTCTATCTTTGAGGATTGGAAAAGCGCTTCTGCAACACTAAAGTGAAGACCAAGAGAGTCTGAGGAGAGTCAGAGTCAGGGGAGGTCATAGGCCCACTGAGTGACATAGACTTCTGCGTAGGTTAGCCACTCAGCCAACAAATACTGTTATGCAGTGATAGACCTCCAGTCTTTAGATGGTAAACCAGAACACAGATATCATTTCTTCCTCTAAGCTAAATATGACCATGTGACTATATTCTATTACAGGACAGATAATGTAAAGTGATAGGTACAACTTCTAAGATAGGAGTAAACAGAAATGAGGTGTCTCTCAGCTATCCTGTACTTGGAAAATAGATGTAAGAAGTAGCTTGGATCCTTACAGGAAACAGCCACAATACAAGTGCTGGTTTACTTTGTTAGCTTTTCAATTCAGTGACAAAACACCTGAGAAAAACAACTCACAGGAAGAAAAGTTTACTTTGGCTTATGCTTTCAGAGCCCAGAGTCCTGACTATTACATTATGGGGCCTGGCTTATGATTTTTGAGGCTTTGGTCCATGGGCAGTACTCTCCATTTTTTTTTTTTTTTTTTTTTTTTTTTTTTTTTTTTTTTTTTTTTTTTTTTTTTTTTTTTTTGTCCTGTGGTAAGGCAGAAACATACTGGAAAAGCATGGCAGAGGAAAGCTGCTTACCTCATGGTAGCTAGGAAAAGGAGAGAAATCAGAGACGAGGTATAGTCCTCAAGGGCATGTTCTCCTGTGTCCTTCTTAATCCAGCCCCCTCTAAGCTTCTGTTATCTCCTAAAAATGACATCAGATTATAAGCCCATCAGTGGATTATCTCACTATTGAATTTAGACATTTTTCAGATCCAGCCACCTTTCAGAAGCCCTACCTCTCAGAGTATTAGCCTTCTGGGGGCCTTTTTAGAACCAAATCATAATATATATCCAGCTCTACTTGAGTGAAATAAGCTTTTATTTCAGCTTCTGTTAATTTGGATTTCTTGCTCACAACTGAACTCTTACTCTAATTGATCTAAGAATTTAAAAAAATAAACTGTACAGGCAATGACAAAAAGGAACTAGCTAGTAGAAAATAGTTGGGTCTGTAAAGAAACTAAAGTCCTTTAAGTTATAGGACAGAAAATTCAAGATAAATGTAGCCATTTATTATGGAGGAAGATATGTTATAAATAATAAAAGAATCACTTACCTGGACTTCAACATTTTTCATTTGGAAACCACATTTCCAGCCCATATTGCATAACACTGTTTGCATCATGCCCTTCACCCAAGTTAGTAGCTGTATATTTGTTAAGGCTGCCCAGTGCTGTTGATTTCACATCCCTTACTATAAAGCACCCATTTATATGAAATGGAAATAAAACAAGCAGAAATTCCCTTGGATCTGAGAGTAGGGTTTCCCCCAGGAAAATCGAGTGTGGTTAGTTTAGCTAGATCAGCCAAAGACAATAGCCAATCAGAGATTAGGAGGGAAATGGATTTCCCAGATAAATATCCTCAAGAGCATGCTCTCCACAAAGATTTTCTCAGGCTTGAAATTTAACTTAGGAGTGACTTCATAAAATTGCCTTCCACCACAATGAAGGGGCATGGAGTTGCTTTCCTCTTGGGCATCACCTTCCTGATTCTGTTTGAAGTTCAAGGTAAGGAGTTTTGAGTTATACTGAATTAGTGAAGTTAGACATGTGAATCATTATGAAAACCTCTTTGTTCACCCAATAACTGTGCATATTCTGCATATATCAGAAAGGAGCAGCCACTCGCAGAAGCATATTAGTAGTCAATTATCCAAAGGTCAGAATTTGAGGCTGCCAAGTCAAATAAAAGTCTTAGTCTAGGTGTGTGAGTTCCTAGTAAGTGTTTAATATATGTTGGAACATTTATAATGGGAATCTGTCAGTAGGAATTTCTGCATGTTTCATTTTCATTTCACACAAATGAGTGGTTTAAAGGATGTAAAACCAGGCAGCAAATAATGAAATGAAAAACTCTCTATGTACTAAATTATTTTTCCAGTGCTGTTGTTTCTTGATACATATGTCTATGGTTAACTGAGTGAGAATCCAGGAAATGGAGAGGTTGCCCTAATCTATCTGCAGACTACTTATGTTACCTTGGCCAAAAACCTTTTTTAGAACTCAGATTCCTCATTTGTAAAGTGAAAATCTAATCGTTTGTATGTTTCATGTGCCTGGTATGGTGGTACATGCCTATAATCTCAGAAGCTTGGGAAGGCTGAGACAGGTGGATCACAACTTTGAAGCCAGCCTAGACAGTGAGACTGTCTCAGACTGAAAACATTTTTTAAAGCCTGGGAATTCAACTTAGTCTGAGGCCCTAAGTTCAACCCCCAGTATGGGGGAAAAAAAAGGTAGTGTAGTAAGTGCTAATATGTACTGGATGAAAGTATGAAAAAAAAGTATGAAGATAATGTATTTTAGAGGATTCCCAAAAGCAGGTGGTGGTGTCTGCCTGTAAACCCAGCACTCCCAAGGCTGAGGCAGGAGAATTATTGCAAGCTAAAGGCAAGCCTAGGATATTTAGTGAGCTCAGGGTCAGCACTGAGTACATAGCAAGAACCTGTTTCAAAAAAAAAAAAATATTTCCAGTAGTTTAAATTGCTACTGAAAAATCTAGCCAGTGGGAAGGAGCGATGGATGGAAGTGGCAATTTCTTGTCAGTAGAACTTTCTATCCATACCCAAGGAATTCTATTCAACTAAGATCAGGTAAAAATGGATCTGGAAGTTGCTTAAGAAACTTGTCCACATAGCATGCATAAATTATGTACTAGTAGGTCTAATGTGTAATGGGAATTTGTTAAGTATTGTGAATATCTCTATTCCTCTAAAAGAAAAAGGGAAAGTGGCTGAGAATTTCTGGACTCAGGCCTGGGCTGAAACTCTATCTCTGCCTCTGTAAAACTGTATCTTTGTTCTTTACTTAACTTCTCCTAAACCTTATATTCACAACATGGCTATGATGCCTACTTTAAAAGCTTGTGGTGATAATTTATAAACACTTAACCATGACTAAGTCAAATGTATCATTTTCATGGATCACTCCAATGGAAACAGTGACCTAAGTGCTTAAACTCTACTCTTTCTCTTTTTCTCAGGCACCCCAGTAATAAGAAGTAGACGATGCTTCTGCATCAAGCCTGGCAAAGATGCAATCTCCCTCAAATCTTTAAAAGACCTTAAACGATTTGTCCCAAGTCCTTCATGTGAGAAAACTGAAATCATGTAAGTAAAAACTTAAACATATGTGGCATGTCTCATGTTGTCAGGGACATTACATTTATATGAATATTACATTTATATGAATATTGCCCATGAAGACATTTAAATTTCACATGATTACACCCTCCATAAACCTATCCACTCATTTCTTTTCTTCTTCCAAAAATTAAATTTCTCTTAGAGATTAGAAACCAAGGATGGTTCCTATTCCTTAAATATGTTCATTGTAGAAAATGTTTATCATGAACAGAGAAAATGGGGCCAGTGAGATGGCTCAGCAGTCTAAAGCACCTACTTAGGCAAGCTTAGGCAACTGCAGGGACTGTAGTTCAATCTCCAGCACCACATGCTGCACCAGTCCCACCCCCTAGGGTGGGCTGAGCCAGCCATACTTAAAAAAAAAAAATAGAGAAAATGAGGGTCAGCAAAATAGCTGGCCCTGCTCCCAGGCACGCTGAGCCAGTAACCTACAATGGGCATGGTAGCATATGCCTGTTATCCCTGAGCCAGGAATGGTGAAAACAGGACAATCACTACAAGTTTGAGCTGTATAGTGAGACCATTCATAAAACAATAACAACAAATGAAAAAAGAAAACAAAAACTAAAAAAGAACAGAGAAAATGGCATTTATTTGAAGCTAATTTGCATTGTAATCTAAGAAGATACAGATTCATGCAGTCTTTTTTTTTTTTTGTCTTTTTGAGACAGGGTCTCGCTATGCAGTTGAGGCTGGCCTTGAGCTCACTTTTGTAGCCCAGGCTGGTCTTGAACTCGCACCAATGCTCCTGCCTCAGCCTCCCGAGTGCTGGGATTACAGGTGTGAGCCACCACGCCCGGCTCTCATGCAGTCTTGAAAATGAGCTACCTGGGTATAGTGGTGTACACCTGTAATTCTAGCACTCATGAGGCTTAAGCAGGAGGATCACCACAAATTCAAGGGCAGCCTGGCTGGGTTACCTAGTGAATTCAAGGCCAGTCTGAACTATATAGCAAGACCCTATCTCAAGAAAACAAACAAAATAAAAGCCTCCTAGAAAGTGTTTGATGCACATAATTGAACAGAAGAAAATAAAAATCACTTATAATGCTGTTATTCAACTGTGATAAAAACAAATTATTCTTTAGTATATGGTCTTTCAGAGGTCCTCCATTTGCTTTTATATACATACTTTTAGATTTCTTTTTCTTTCTTTCTTTCTTTCTTTCTTTCTTTCTTTCTTTTGTATTTTAGGGAAGGGTCTACAGGGTGTTCAGGGTGTCACTACTAGATCAGACTTGTGATCCACCTGTTTATAGCCTCCCAAGAGCTGGGATTACAGGTATGCACCACCACACCCAGTCTCAATTGCCTTCTCAGTGTACCTTGGGGGCAGGGCCAGCATGGCAGGCCCAGGGATCAAACCCCTGGTCCTTGCACCTGCTTGCAGGTGCTTTAATCTGCTGAGCTATTTGGCCAGTTCTCATAGTTTTAGATTTTATACATATACACATAAATCATATGCCACATGTAGTAGTCTTTATCTGCTGCTTTTCTTTCCTAGGCTTCAGTTATATACAGTCAACCGTGGTCTAAAAATATTAAGTGGAAAATTTTAAAAATAAAATATTTATGTATTTTAAAGTTTTATTATGGTATATTATTATAATGGTTGTGTTTTAGTATTGTTTATTGTTACTTACCTTCTATTCCTAAATTATAGTTAAACCTTATCATTTGTACATATGAAAAGCAGCCTAAAATAGGGTTTTGATTACACCTAAGGCTTCAGACATCTACAGAATATCTTGAAATTTATCCCCCATTAATAAGAAAGACTACTGTATAGTTTTATAACCTATATTTTTAATTAATACTATAATTATGAACATTTCTCATGTCAGTAAATCTCTAATAATGTCGTTTTTTTCTAATGCTGTCTGATGTCTGTGTGCAAGGGATTGAACACAGACATGTGAGCTATGTTATATCACTGCTCTACCACTACCAGCCCTGGTAATATGATTGCAATGGCCAAATTTAATGGCAGACGAGTGTTATACTTTATATGATCAATCCTGTTGTTAGAAATGTAGTTTATTTCCAAACTTTTGCAGTTGTCAAACTGTTATTGTTGTAGTCTTGCCTCTAATTCTTTCCAAGTTAATACCTCTTTAGAGATTAGAACTGTTTGATTAAAAGATATTTTAAACTCTTTGATACCTAAATTAAAGATGATATAGGGAACGTCTACTCTTATTTTCAGATTGTGCAGAGAAATTAATGAAAAAAAAACTTGAAATTTTACAACCAGTTAACTTTGTTTTAGGAAAAAATTTTATTATATCTTAAGTTGTTTAATTAGAAACATCATCAAATTCATGCTTGTTGTCATTATTTTTTTAAAAACATATTAAATAAATAATGGAAAAAATATCATTGCTTTTTTATTTTGGCAGTGCTACAAAGAGGAATGGGGAGCAAACATGTCTAAACCCAGATTCCACAAAAGTGAAGAAACTGGTAAAACAGTGGGAGAAGCAGGTTGGTGAAAGGGGAACAAAATTATCTTGCTGTTAGATGCGAATTTTGGAAGACACTGTATGTAGCCCCATTAAAAATATATTTTCATCCATTTACATTGCATTTAACTGAATGGTAGAAACTGAAGCTGCAAAAGTAATAAGATGTAAAACCCTTCTTTCTTTTTTTTTTTTTTTTTAAATTTTCTTGTTTCAGAATTTTTGTTTGTTTATTTATCCATTTTTTATGGCCAGCTCAACCTGCCCTGAGGGCAGGGCTGGCACAGCATGTGGTGCCAGGGATCGAACCGAGGTCCCTGCAGCTGCATAAGCTTTCCTAAGCAGGTGCTTTAGACCACTGAGCCATCTGGGCAGGCCCCAAAACCCTTCTTTCTGTAGCAGATATTCTTTAACAATATATAGCAGTTGTGATATAATGGGAGAAATATAAAGGTATATATGTGACTTTTGAAGATGATGAAGGAATAATTTACCTTGCTCAGAGGCGGGTAAAAAATGTTAAGGAAGAGTTCTCATATTTGACTTGGATCATGAGAGAGATGTATCTTCAGGAGGAGAAGGCAGCAGGGACAAGGGGAGAATCATGAAAAAGCTTGCCATGTTCAGGGAGCCTCAGATAATATGACAGGCGTTTATGTGAAAAGAGGAAGAGAGTGAGGTGAGAACGGAAACCAAGACCAAGTGGGAAGAATCCTGCATAAGAGGCTAATGATCTAGGTTTGAAGCGGTTCATACACTGTTTGGTGGGGAGCCTGGGTTTAGAAATTGGACAGACTAGCAGCTCTTGGTTTGGGTGAGTTATGCTCTCATAGCCTCAAACCTCCTCATAAGTAAAAATGTAAATGATTATAGTATGAACCTCAGAGGGTTGAAGCCAGAGACAGCAGGTGGAAAGCAGCACTGAAGTGAAGACAGTAATAAACCAGAATAGACAAAAGAAAAGCATTTGAAACACTACTGTTACCTCCTCAACATGAGCAAAATAGAGAAGTCAAAAGGAGCCCCTGTAAGAGAAAAGAAACAAATTAGTTTTGCGAATAAAGAAAGACCACAACCAGGGGGAGCTTAAATATAATGTAAGAAAGGAAAAATTGTAACATTAGCCTCAGAAACATTACCGTTTTCTCCCTTTCTTCACAGGTCAGCCAACTAAAAAAGCAAAAGAAAGGGAAAAAAGTTCAAAAAGGCAAGAGAATTGTAAAAATTGAAAAATCCAAAGTTCCTCCTCAAAAGAAGACTACATAATAACCCACTTTGCCAACAAGTATCTTGTGTTAAAGTTTGTTTTTAATTATACTGAAATAATTCTAAGAAGTAATGGCCCCTAATAGCATGGGACTAGAAAATATAAAGCATTACTATGAAATTGAAACTAGAGCTGAAAAGTTGATTTTAAAATCCAGAATTAAGAATTGATAGAAGCAATAACTGTTTCTGTTCTTCTACCACTGACCACCTGAATTCCATCATAGTTTAGTAATCCACAGATGTCCACACAAACATCCCACACACAACAGCTGCCTGAGCTTCCAGGGCCTCAGCCTGCAGCCTCCAGGGAGTATTGTGGGGTCCAAGTCTTTGAGGCCCGCCTGTTTGCATACTAGTAAGCCAAGCAGCTTGGAACTGAGCTGGATCTCACCAAACTACTGTGGCTATCAGCATCTGCATTTGAATCAGCCGGCAGGCCTCATACAGAAGGCATCTGAGGGATCACACTGTTGTTGCGGGGATCCACACTTAGACATTACCAGTGTCTGGCCTTGGGAAACTCCTCTCAGAATTTGAGGTGATGTGGGTCCATCTTGCCTTCCCTCACGGACCACACTATTTCTCTTTGTTACCTTGTGCTTCATTCAAGCGAGTTCTTCCCTGTCCTGCCACAATTCCATGCCTGCTTTCCTTCTACTGCACAAGTTGTGCTCTCTCATTCGCCCGGCTGTGCACCTTTTCCCCAACTGCCTTCTCTACTTAGTTCCAGTGATCTGGTCTTGAAGGCTCAGCTTAAGTTGTGCTTCTTCAATAAACTCCAAAGTTCTGTGAGCGTCTCTTAAGGACATAGCACTTGCCTAAAATGTGCAGTGTCTTAAGTTTGATCCCTGGCATTGCAGATAATTAAATAAAAATACCTTTAAAAACTTCTCAAATCATCTTAAATTCATATTGCCCTTGTGTTTGGCATGTGAGTGAGCACCTGTTTTTATTTTCTCTTTCTAATCAGACTCTCAGTTCCTTGAATGTAGGAGCCACAGTTTATTTCCCCAAATCTGCCACACAGCCTAAAAGACTGGAACTCGGTTACAGTTGTTATATATAGAGAAGGCGATCATAGCATCTCTTCCTGGCCACTCTATGTTGTCTTGCCCCTGATAACATCTTTTATTCTTTTTCTGATCACAGTCACTACAGAGATCAGGGATGAAGCAACATCCTTGTATTGTTATGACAGGAAGTTAACATGGCTTCTCTAACAAATAAGAAACACATCTTAGAATACTTGTGGATATTCTGGCTTTTTTAAAATAAAATATTCAAAACACCTGAATTCATATAACACTACAAAGAAAAGGATACAGTATTAGTCCAGCCTTCCTCCATTTCATATAAAAATTCCTTCAATACCGTTGCTGACAAACTCTGGCTTTCTATGAGTAATAAGATAGCCACCAAGATTTTTTTTTTTTAAGTACAAGGTCTACAGGGTCTCACTATGTAGATCAGATTCATAGTGATTCTCCTGTTTTCAGCCTCCCAAGCGCTGGGATTACAGGCATGCACCACCATGCCCAGTCTCAATTTGCCATCTCACTGCACCCCAGGGACAGGGCTGGTGTGGCAACAACTCTTTAAAAAAATTTTTTTTAAATTAAAAATGACAAAAATGGTACATTTATTAGACTGGAAAAGAAACATGTTCTGCAGAGTGAATTTGGGGCAGGTAAAGTAGGAAAACAAGGATATGCAACAGGAGAATGGGCTATGGTGAGAGAACACAGTGGCCAACATCTTTTTGAAAATTCATTTTAGGCAGATATGAATTTTTTGTTCTTTGTAGTATGGCGGATTGTACTCAGGATCTTGTGCTTGCCAGGCAGGTGCTTATGACACTAGCTATATCGCTGTCAACACATGTGAATTGTGATTATCAGTTGCCCCATCAACTACTAAAGACAAAAGGAAAATAAGGTTCCCAGAGCTGGAGGGACAGCAAACCCAGTTAAGGGATGGTTGGTGCCCAGTTAGCTTATGTGGCTTGGAAACTTCCTAAAAGAGGCCAGTGAATCAAGGAGGAAGGAGTACTTTGGCTGGAAGTGAAACCCATGCTTACTTTCCCAAATATTGTCACTCTTCATACCACAGAAGATTCTGAGTGCTGCCTACTGGGGACCCTACCCAAACATCTTTACTCATGAAATTTTTCAATTCCTCCTATATAAGTCTCTGAAAAAAAAAAAAAAACTCTTAAAAAGTGTCATATTTGGAGAGTCTATGACCCAGTTATCTTTCATCTCACAGGATAATAACCAAAGACTACATATTTTCACTGAGTATGATATTGATGCCCACATTACAGTGATTAATCATTTATAGACATATATATGTATATATATACCAGCAAATAGTTTTATAACTCAAAGCAATATTGCAATATATACTTTCACCAAATAAATATAATATTTATGCTCATACTATGATCATTTATGGTTTATGGATACACATATATACTAAGCAAATAATTTTAAAACTCAAAGCAGTATTGGCCTATATGCTTTGTACTTTGAGAATTTTTTCCTAAAGGACAGTGGTATCAATAAATAGCAATTCATCAGAAAACAAATCCTGTTTTGGTTTTATTTTTATATCTTGAGCATACCTTTTCTCTATTGCATGCTTAATAGTAATTCTCTCATGTCCTTTATTTATTCATTTTTTAACTTTTGTCTAATGAGATGTAATGTTGAGATAAAGACAAGAAAACCCTTTAAGGGGCTTGTTTAGGTACAAAAACACTTTGTGGAGAATATGACAAATTTAGAATTGAAATTGGACAGAGATCGCCTGCCTATACATTTGAACTGCTTGTGAGAGGCCAGGCAAATGTGATGCTTGGGCAGGTACCAGCTCATGGCCATGAACTCTTACAAGTGCCTTCACCTGAGAGATACTAGGATGCTGTGGAAAGGGCTATGAATCTGGCTTCTGAGCTGCATGGCCTATGAGCAGAAGCCCACTGCTACTAAGTATACTGCAACCTCATTGTACCTCCATCTTCTCATTCAGGATCAGAAAGAAAGACAGGTTCAGCAGAGAGCTCAGTACTTAGAAAGTAGTATATCTCCCCTGTGCACTCACCTCTGTGGGATGAGGGGTGCCCACATCTCACCATCACAGAAAGAAGGTCTCAGCCAGCTTCTTGCTGCCTGAGTCTTCACAGTCACAGCATACGCCTGATTGTCTCTTTTTTGAACAACCTCAGCAGCTGAGTTTGTTCCCTGCTGCCTCTTATTTTCTACTTTTCTCTTACATTCCCACCATCCATGAGAACCAGAATCATCCCTGTAAGGAAAAATTCAGAATGCCACCAACTTGCTTAAAATCCTACAATTTAGAGCTCCATGAAACAGACAAGACCCACCAGGCCCCAAATGGCACCAGCTGAGCTCCCCACAAAGGTCCCCTTGCTTGTGTAACTCAAGCCTCACCTTCTGTCTGTCTCTCAGCACACTGAGTTCATCTTCTCAAGCCTCCACATATGCCATTCCCCATTCAGTCAGGTTTGCTGAATTAGACTGAGACTGACATTTTTTGGAATCTCTTTTTCTATATGGTTCTTAATTAAACCAACCAGGAAGGAACCTATGTTAGGTTTGGAAGGCAAAAGGGAAGTAGCTGATACCTGTGTAAGCTTAAGCACTGGCATAATGCGCAGTCTACTTATGTGATCACCCAGAGATTTGCTGCACAGCATAATCCCAATAGTCAATGTGTTTGGCACTTAAATTTGTTGAAATTGTAGATGTGCTAAAGGTTTTTATACACAGCAAATGGCTATAAGGCACTTTTGTTTGTTTGTTTTTGTCTTTTTTGAGACAGGGTCTCACTCTGCAACTCAGGCTGGCCTTAAGCTCACTTTATAGCTCAGACTGGTCTTGAACTTGCAACAACCCTCCTGTCTCTGCCTCCCAAGGGGTAGGGTTATAGGCATGCACCACCACCCTGGCACAAGGCACTTTTGGAGGTGATGTTTATGTCTATTATCTTGATTGTGGTGATGGTTCCATGATCAAAGTATACATTAAATTTATCCAATTATACACATTAAATATGTGAAGTTTATTACTTCTCACATACTGCAGTAGAGCTGCCTAAAAAATCAAATACAAAACAGAAAGAAACAAAAATATTTTTAACCTTCGAGGTTTCAAAAATAAAGACACATACAATTAAAATTACTCAGTGGTGCCAAAAGAAAAAAACAAAATGGGAGGCTGAGGCAGGAGGATAGTCATTGAGTTTAAGGCCAGCCTGGGCTGCATAACAAGACCCTATTCCAAAACAAACAAACAGAGCAATCAGTGGTTCTGAGAAACATTTTCACTTTAAGACCTCAGTTGTGAGTTTTAAAAAAACACTTCAAAGTGATAGAGGAAACAGGCTGTTAAGTCTGAGGTTTATGACTTTATCCACCTGCTGTTCCAAGCATTAGCATTGCCTAAAAGAAAGAAATAGATGCACTTGTGGGAAAAATTTATGATTACCACGGATATAGGTAGGAAAGAACTAATGGAAAGTATACACATTTGTTCAGTGTCCATTTCCTGTTTGCTTGTGGTCATTTTGTCAACTGGTATGACTTTAAAAACACAAACTCCCTCTAGTGGCTAGCCTACCAATATTTAAAAACTATATTTTATATAAGATTGGGCATGGTGGCATATACCTGCAATCCTTTCACAGTGAGCTCAAGATTGGCCTGAACTGCATAGTGAGACCCTGTTTTGAAACACATGTGCGCGCGCACACGCGCACACACACACACACGCACAAAAAAGGTAGGTGCAGATATATGCTTGGTTTTTCTGAATTTATTCAACAATCATTGGCTTCTAATGATGTGTTAGAATTCACATTACTCCCTTATTTTGAGGTAAATGTTACTTGTGTGTTTACATATTTTAGATTTTTGCTTTTATCACACAATTGAGGATACGGAAAAGACTTTAGAGGTCACCCATCCATTCTTTCCACAAATACTGGTTGCTTTCTGCCTTGCATCTCTCCAAGTGTTGAGGACAGATCAGTGAAAAAAACAAGAAGTCTTTACCTCTTCTAATGCAGAAAGAGAGACAGTTTTTTTCTTTGTTTTCTTTTGTTTTGTTTTGTTTTTAAAGCAACTAAATACATGATCTAAAGAGACTGATGGGCTCTGGAGAAAAGTGGAACACAGGGAGGGCTGCTGAGCAGGAGGAGGGCTGGGAGGCAGGCAGTCCTGAGGCTCCCACTGTACACACAGTGGAAGGAAACCAGAGAGCAAGGCAAAGTGCACTGGCCTCAGGTTGATGAATTCAAGGAAGTTAGGAGGTCAATATTCCTGAAGCAAAGTGGGCTAAGCAGAGAGTGATGGGAAGAGCCCAGAGAAGTAATTTGGGATTGAATCATAGAAGGCCTTTGTCACAGTTTGGGCTTCTATAACAGACGACCACCAATGGGGTGACTTAAAGCATAAAGATTTCTTCCTCAGGGTTCTGAGCGTGAGAAGATGAAGCTCTGGCAGATGTGTTTGGTGTCCACTGGGGTCCTCTTCTTGATATGCAGACAGCCACCCTCACCTCATCCTCCTACAGGGGACTTTACCTACAGCTAGGACATACTAGGCAAGTGCTCTGACAGAGCCACAGCCCTCAGGCCTTTTGTTTTAAAATTATTTTAAGAATAATATAAATAATAATAATATAATATTATTTGAAATGGCACCTCTAAGTTGTTCTGGGTGCCTTTGAACTTGCAATCTTCCTTCTTAAATCACCTTAGTACCTGGGTTTGCTGGAGTGTGTGCTGTGCCTGCAGTCATGTATCCTTACACAGCAGAGGCCCACGAAGCAGCAAACTTTTTCACGTAAAGTCAATAATCCCATGATGAGGGCTCTTTGGCCTACTTACCTCACAAAAGTCCTCCCTTCTAAACTAGTCATCGTCAGTTAGGATTGACAATTTCAACATGAAGCCTGAGGGGGTGGGGAGCATAGGAGGAATGGAGGGAATGGGGGGAAAGGAGGGAACACAATCCATAACAGCCTTCTATGTCCTTGAGGAACTTTAGCAGTTACTCTGAGTGAGAGGGGAAGGTGGAGAAATTACCAGATCCCTTTAAAGATCTCTCTGACCACTACATATAAGTATAGTATTGAGGACCAAGGAAGAAGTAGAGGCACTGGACATGGTGGTGCACATCTATAACCTCACACTCAGGAGGCTGAGGCAAGAGGACTGACTAGTTCAAGGCCAGCCTGATCTACATGGTGAACTAAAGACCAGCCTAAACTATGTAGCGAAACCCTGTCTCAATCTCTTAGAGAGAGCAGCTAACCAAATGTTCCAGGAGAAAAAAGAAGCTAATTGTGTCCAATGCTATAGGTAAGATAAATAATGAAAATTGATTTAGTAACATGAAAGTATTTAGTGATCTGATCAAAAATAGGTTTAGGGGGTGGAGATTATAGTTCAGTGGTAGAATGTTTATCTGGCATACATGCATTTCTGGCTTCATTCCCCAGTACTGCCAAAACTCAAACAACTTCCCACCTTGCCAAAATTGCCCAGTTTTAGTGAAATGGTAGAAGTTGAAGACTGACAGTTTTTTTTACAAGTTCAACATAGACCTACCGCATGATCCAGATATTCTATATCAAGACATTTATTAAGAGAAAAAGACATATGCACATAAGGTCTTAAATATGAGTGTTTATAGCCCCAGACTGGCAACTTCTAAATGTCCAACAAAACAAAAATGCATAAACACAATTCTGTATATCTCTGCAAGGAAAACTGCTAAGTAGTAAAAGGAATTGCACACACAATAACTCAGATATATTTCCAAATAATATACAGAGTAAAAGAAACCTGACACACAAAAAATATTATGTCAGACTGTTTCTTGGTTTTTTTTTTTTACTTCTAGGTTTTTAAATTTTATTTTAAAGAGAATAAAAGATAAGACAATGGGAACAATACACAATTTCAAAAAAATACTTTGTGTATGCTTCTATATGTATGAAATTCTAACAAATGCAAACTTCCCTCTGATAATGAAAAGCAGATTTATATTTATCTGGGAGTAAGAGGGTACAAGGAAATACATCAGGGACAATAAATATATTCATCACCTTGATTGTGATAGTAGTTTCATGGGTAAACTCATCTAATTATACTCTTTATGGATAGTTTCTCTCTCTCTCTCTCTCTCTCTCTCTCTCTCTCTGTATTTGGTTGTTGCAGGATCTCACTATGCAGCTCGGTTTCTTGATCCTCCTGTTTTCATCCTCTCCAGTGCTGGGATTACAGTGTGCACCACTACACCTAGACTCTAGGTGGCTCAGCCTGGCTTGGGGTCAGGGCTGGTGCAGCATGTGGTGCCACGGATAGAATCCCATCGCTTGTGCTTATGGACGGTTTACTGTTCTCAAAATTTTCCTTCATGAATTTGTAAAAGAAATAGATTCTCCTAAGAAAGTGAAGGCTTGCAGGGGAGGGGAGACAAGATGATTAATGGGGCTGGAGTGCTATTAGAGGAAGAAGAATTTCTCATGTTTTATATACAATAGTTGGATGGCTGTGGTTGACAATAGTTAGTTGTATTTTAAAAATGACTAGTAGAAAAGTTTGGGTTTGTTGTTCTTTTGTGGTATTGAGAATTGAACCCAGGGCCTTGTATGTGCTAGGGCACAGTGACATCCATTCCCTTCTGTGTAGAGAGAGAATTTTGGGTGTTCCCAACACACACACACACACACACAAATGATAAACATCTAAAATGATGGATGTTCAATTCACCCCAATCTGATTATTATATATTATATGTGCATGTGAAAACATCACACTATACCTAATAAATGTGGCCATGTATTATCTGTCAACTAAACACTAAAATTAAAATGTGAAGGTTGAGCTCTCATGTCAAAACAAAGGTATAATGCAGGCTTGAGATAAGCTCAAAAATATTTCAAGCTATTTTGATATACATTCAAAAAATATAACGAGCTCATTAAATGCATAATTTTCAGACATTATTGCCTTGGGTAAGTTTAAATGCATAAAGACAGTGTATTCAGAATCAAACTGAAAAAAAATTGATTATCATACGGCTGATACCTCCATGTGGCAAGTATGAAATTTAACACCTTCATGTGATACACAAGTATTCCTAAGGAATGCTCAAAGTTCTCTTTAAACACATTACATTGATAAGCTATTACAGAAATAGTTACCTGTCATGACTGAATTGCTTCTTTTACCTCCTGAAGGAAAGAAGCTTCATATAAAAACCTTTCAAGATGTATGTCAAGAAGATCTGTCTGCATAACACCCCATTTCTCCAAACAAACAAGACCTCTCCTTTCTTTATGCAAGGCTTGATTATGTTCTGCTGAACACTTTTCAACTTCCCATGTTAATTTGGCCATATCATTAAGTTCTGACTGATAGAACCCAAATAGAAGTATTATGCTGTTTTGAACTTCTGTATTGACATCACATACCCTAGTGCCTGGCATATAGACTGTATTGAGTAAAACCTTGTGACAAGGCCTGAATATTTTATTCATATACCACATTTTAATGGCTGTTATGGCTTGTGTTTAGTTGTCCCCACAAAGCCTCATGCCTTCACAAGGTGGACTTCTAGAGGTTATGAGTAATTCATGTTCTAATGCTGGGATTATGAATGTGATTGCTTATACCCACCCTGGCGTGGATACCCTGAATGCATATAAGGAAGGGAGAGAGGCTTGCTCTCTCTGCTGCTCCTACCTTTTTATTCTTGCTGTTTCATTGTGAACTTCTGCCCTCTGCCATGTGCTACTCTGCCTTAGAGCCAGCCAAGTATGGAAAGAAACTTCCACAAACTGTGAACTAAATAAACCTTTCCTTCCTTAATTTTGGATGTCAGGTGTTTTGTCCTAGCAATGAGAGAAAAGTCACTGAGACAGTGACTCAAGTATGCATACTTTATCCATCTTAGACGTTTTCCAGCAATATATATATATATATATATATTAATGGAACATGGAACTGGGAATTTAACTCAGGCCCTCACCTTACCAGGCAGGTGCTGTAGTGCTGAGCTACATCCCTGGCCCCTAATATAGCTTTTTTGAAAATGCATCTTTTTCCTAACACAACTAAAATATTCTGAATCTATAAATGGATTTTAAAAAGACATATTGCTTAATTCTTAATAACTTCATAAGGAGCCCGGCAGGATGGCTCAGTGGTCTAAAGCACCTGCTTGGGAAAGCTTGGGCGGCTTCAGGGACTGCGGTTCGATCCCTGGCACCACATGCTGCTCCAGCCCTGCCCTCGGGGTGGGCTGAGCCGCCTAAAAATGAGTGAATAAACAAACAGGTTCTGAAGCAAGAAAAAAAAATAAAAAAATAATTTCATAAGTACTTATTTCAATAATCAGTAAAAGTGTTCCTTTTTCTTAGTCTTTAATTTTTTTAAAATGCATTTGGTACAAGGTCTACAGGGTCTCACTACACAGGTTGAACTCATAGTGATTCTCCTGTGATTACCTCCCAAGTGCTGGTATTACAGGTATGAACCACCAAGACCAGTCTCAGTCAAGTCTCAGGGTGCCTCAGGGGTAAGGGGATTGAACACTAGCCATGGTGCTCAGCCTAAGCAGGTGCTCTTTGTCTTTAATTGAATTTTATTTTTTGGTCTTTTATTATTATTATTATTATTATTATTGTTATCGTTATTTGTGTGGGGGGGTTCAAACTCACAGTCTTGCACTTGCTAGGCATGCACTTGTGCCATGGTGCTATCTCCTCATCCCTTTGGTCTTTTTAAGACAAGGTCTTACTATGTAGTTCAGGCTGGCCTTGAACTCACTGTGTAGCCCAGGCTGGCCTCAAACTTTCAGTGATTTTCCGGTCTCAGTCCGCTGAGTACTGGGATTACCATGCCCATCAGAAGTGTTTTTTTAGGGGCCAGGGAGATAGCTCCGTGGCACAAGTGACTGCCTGGCAAGTGCAAGGTCATGAGTTTGAACCCTGGTCCTGCAAAAAAAAAAAAAAGTGTTTTTTTAATTTTATCTTTTAAATGTATTTGGTACAGGGCCTAAGGGTCTACAGGGTCTCACAACATATATATTGCATGCATATTGATCCTCCTGTTTTCGGCCTACCAAATGCTAGGATTACAGATGTGTGTCACCACACCCAGTCTCAATCACCTCTGTATCAGCGTTTCTCAGGGGCAGGACTGGCCTGGAAAGCCAGGGATCTGAACCTGGATGCTCTGCCCAAGCAGGCATTTTAGTGTGCTGAGCTATCTGGCCAGCCCTGAAGTGTTCTTTAGTGTTACCTTGATTTTAATTCTTTCTTCAGTTGCAGGTAGCCTTGGCTGAAGATGGTGTTCTGTGAAACTTTTTAGTTCAAGCAGGAGAACACCAAAAGTCTTGTCCTTGTTCATTACCAGACAGCTGTCAGGATACTTTTTTCCTTTCTTTTGTAGTTATAGTTAAGGTAGTATATTGCCCACCAGGTGTGATGGTCTATGCCTATACTCTTAGCACTTGGGACGCTGATATAAAAGGATAAAAGGGAGCTAAAGGCCAGACTGAGTTACATAATGAGTTCAAGGTCAGCCTGAACTACAAAGCAAGATCCTATCTCAAAAAAAAAAAAAAAAAAAAAAAAAAAAAAAAAAAAAAAAAAAAAAAAAAAAAAAAAAAAAAAAAAAAAAAAAAAAAAAAAAAAAAAAAAAAAAAA